>CM026217.1:205268-242768 GCA_014839995.1 Xenentodon cancila | reverse complement strand
AGATGGAGGACAGGTAGACGGAGGACATGTAGACGGAGGACAGGTAGATGGAGGACATGTAGATGGAGGACATGTAGACGGAGGAAAGGTAGACGGAGGACAGGTAGATGGAGGAAAGGTAGACGGAGGACATGTAGACGGAGGACATGTAGATGGAGGACAGGTAGACGGAGGACATGTAGACGGAGGACATGTAGATGGAGGACAGGTAGACGGAGGACAGGTAGACGGAGGACATGTAGATGGAGGACAGGTAGACGGAGGAAAGGTAGACGGAGGAAAGGTAGACGGAGGAAAGGTAGATGGAGGAAAGGTAGATGGAGGACATGTAGACGGAGGACATGTAGATGGAGGACATGTAGATGGAGGACAGGTAGATGGAGGACATGTAGATGGAGGACATGTAGATGGAGGACATGTAGACGGAGGAAAGGTAGACGGAGGACATGTAGATGGAGGACATGTAGATGGAGGACAGGTAGACAGAGGCGGTACTGATCAAATTCTTTGAGAATTTCAAACCCTCCTCAGTGCGTCAGTTTAACAATGCATTTAGTGAAACTGTGGTCATCACACTGAGGGAGGAGACGGTAACGGTGACAACCAGACTGGCCTTTAATGCTTCCTCCTTCATGCCTGATTAAAACAGTTTGTGACGGTGACGTAACACGGCTGTCCACAGCGTTTTCATTCATTGACCATTGCTGACCATTGCAGTAATTCATTTCATAGCACTGACTGAACACTTGCTCGATGTAATCTGGTCCTTGTAAGGCTGATCATATTCACTCAAAGGCGGGATGTTTCATCTCTGCACCACTGGACAGATCAATGACGGATACGCTGTGGCGGTGGCAGCTGAGATAAGTAAAGCTGTGGCTGACCGGTTGGACCGGTCAAATCTAAACTAGTTCTGGGTCTGAACACTGAAGCCGCAGAAGCTCATAAAGTCCTGTCAGGTGACATCAGGAGACCTCATGCCGCCCTCACGCAGGACGCACTGAGCATGTCATGGAGCTGTTTGGATGGTTTTGTGTATAAACATCTGGTTGATGTGCTCCTAACCTCCACCTGAAGCCTCCTGGTTCATTTAACTGCTGTGACCATCATACCAGGGTTATTCTCCAAAAACACAGTTTGATCCCTTTATTTGGGCTTGTCTAAGTTTGAAAATTCAATGAGAACTGTGACATCACAATCCCAGACCAGAGCAGAAATGTCAGAAGGTAGTGATGTACGAACCCCTGCAGATCCCACTTAGTCACCTGGGTAATGACCTGGACCTGTGGACTCAGGAGTCCTGAATCCACAAAGTAAAGGAATGAGATCCTGGTACTAGGTCTGCTGTGCACAGTGAGATGCTGGAATTGCACATCATTTACAGAAGTTCTAGATTTATTCCAGTAGAACATCCAGAACCCGACTGCAGCTTTCTGCCCTGTTAGCATATTAGCATGTTAGCTATTCCATCAGTGGGAGCGTTGATCCTGCCGATGACAACGTGGACGTCTCTGCAAGTTCAGCCCCAAATTCAGTCATGATACCTGAAACCAGACCTCGGAACGCCTAGAACCTGAACTGCATCCAGATGGCGCTGGTGTGGAACAGCTGAGCGTCATGATGTGGATTTGCAGAAGCACTTCTAAGGTTCAGTTTGTTTGGAAGAGCTGCCAGCAGAAATCTTCCTTCCTCTCTCCTAAAAGAGCGTTGAAGTGCCAACACAAGACTTAAGGAACACATTTCTTTGGACAAATCGGAGCACAGTGGACATCTTTGCCCTCCATGCAAAGCAGAAGTGCAGCTCATCAACACCAGCAGGTCAACCTTCAGTCAGCTGGGGACAATTCGACGGTTGAACATTTGGACTTGATTTGCAGACAGAAACTTTCATCCCTTGAATAACATCTAAGTCCTCGTATCAATGAGAGCAACAAGACAAGGAACCAAATTTCAGTAGATTATTTCTTTGTTGTAACGATGCTTCTTGGCTATTAAGCTGCTACTGTTGGAAAGCCTGTTTATTTCCCTTTTAAATGGTGCCACACTTGTGCGGAACATGCATTTGTGTGATGATCGCACAGCTGAGGACGTGACTGTCTTCCACAGAGCGGGTTTATCAGAGACCACCTCCAGAATCTGGCAGTGGAGAGCCTTAATTGGCTCCAGCAGTCCTGACTCAGTCCTATTGAACACTTGTGGGATCAGCGTGGCGCCGTTGGGGCCAGAGTGACCAACACAACCACGTTGGTTGACTTGCCACAAATGCTGGTTGAAGAAGGGGGGCCGTCCCACAGCAGTGGGACCAGACTGTGACCAGCATGAGGAGGAGGAGCCAGGCGGTTGTGCTTGTGTTTGATCCTCCACACGCTACTGAGGCTCCTGTTTGTTAAATGCATCAACTATTACATTGTCAATATGTGTTGTTTCTTTAAACTTCAATCCTCCAATCCTCTAAACACCAAACACGAGTTAAGGTTGTTTGTCATTGACAGAGAAGGCGGGTCCAACGTGCATGCTCAGCTCTGCTGCTCCTCCCACAAATGCATGGTCCTGACAAATGTGGCGCCACTGAAAAGGGAAATAAACAGGCTTTCCCAGGTTTGTTCTAACCTCCAAAAGATTTAGTACCAAGAAGCATTTTTACAACAAAGAAATAATCTACCAAACACTCATCTCCTTGCCATTTGTGCTAGGTTCATTACTTTTGCACTATGCCCCACCCATTATAGGACAAAGTGAGGAGAAGCGTCATATTGCAGCGTATTTAATTACCTTACTGATCTCCAGGTAATGTAACTCTATTACCTTTTTATTTCCTGTCCAGCATAAAGTTACTGTAGACTCAACTAAAAGATGCTAAATGATGAGCTGATACTTGAAATGTCTTTGGGATGTTTAATGAAGGTTCATTTTCACCCAGGAAGAGGAAAGAAAAGTGATGAAAGCTGATCCTTTCCACACTGATGTATTCTTGAATCAAACAGGAGGCCATCTGGGTGAAACCTGGTCATCCAGGTTTCTGGGACTTTGGTTCCCAACACAGCAGCACATCCACATCAGAATCACCTGTCGTAGCGGGTGGAGGGGTCCAGAGGACTCGCCACATCCGAGTCTGAGTAGTTAGTGATCAGGAAGGACTCTGATCCCTTAGAAGGAGCTGGATGTCACATAACTAGGTCACCAATAATTTTTTTTTTTTAAAAGCGCTTCACCAATGGTCAATTTTCTTAAAACATCTTTGTTGAGATGTTCATGTCAGGGTTTTTTTTTGTTTTTGTTTTGTTTGTTTGTTTTTTTGCTTGTTTGTTTGTTTTCCAAATTTCACGTTTCACGTTCAATTTCAAGTTCCTGATGTAACCGATGGAAGAAATAAGAGCAGGAGCAGAAGTGATCGTCCACTCAGACGAACACGACTACATGCTGGGTCTGTTCAGCTGCAGCAGCAGAGGAGGAGAAAAGAAGCGAGATCCAAATAACTGTGAAGCTGAAAGACACTTGATTCAAGGTCAGAGTCAGGAGTGCTGCCAACTGTTTCACACACACAGAACGACTTCAGAAACGCAGCATGTCAAGGACTAATGGAAAACATCACTATCAGGTATCCGGATTCCAGACCTTCACACCATCAGGGACTGTAATGACGTATGATTCATCTACTTCTAGTTGGTCCTCTTCTGCAGCTGGACCAGCTTCCAGTCTTCTTGGAAGTCTTCCAGCAGATTTTGGAGTGTTTCAGTGGGAATTAGTGTAGAACATTAATGAGGTCAGACACTGATGCTGGAGCAGAAGGTCTGGATCACAGTCTCTGTTCCAGTCCATCAAAGGTTCTGGATGGGGTTGAGGGCAGGACTCTGTGTGGACCAGTCCAGTTCTTCATCAAGACAGGTGTTTCTAGCAGTTTCTTTGTGCTCTGGAGCTCAGTCATGCTGGGGGTGGAAGGATGGGGTGAAGGGGGTGATGCAGGAGAGAATTACTCAGCTCTCAAACTAATTTAATTGGAGCCTTATTTCTCTGCCGGCAATGAAAAATGACAGGAAGACCTACAAACAGCTCTGACACATTGTTCCATGGTCTGTCCAAAAGGATGATTTCGTTTGTGATGAGTCTGGCGAGAGTCGTAAATCAGTGTTTATGAGCATGGCGGCGGCTGCAGTCAGGCTTTATGAACATGTTAATCATCAGGTTATTAAGAGAACAAGTTTCATACCAGGCCCTGAAAGCACTCGACTGTCTCGCTGTCGCCCAGTATTTAAAACTGCACTCTGAGTTAACAATCGTTTATCTTCCAGCATTACATTTCTGAGGTTTTAAGGACGACTTTCCACTTTAGTGCTGGATGTTCATTTTTCATTTAGCTCACCCTGACAGGGCATGGACTTACTGACGTTTTGAGCTGTCTCGGGTTTTACAGATGCTCGTTTAGTTATTAAAGATCATCACTAAGTGTCTGAAGTCACTAATTAATAACAGGAACAATTAATCAATAAAATGAACAAATTAACCCACCCTCCACCCTGAACCGTCCTCCCTGCACCCTCCATCCTGAACCGTCCTCCCTCCGCCCTCCACCCTGAACCTTCCTACCTGCACCCTCCACCCTCCACCCTGAACCGTCCTCTGTGCACCCTCCACCCTGAACCGTCCTCCCTCCACCCTCCATCCTGAACCGTCCACCCTCCACCCTGAACCGTCCTCCCTGCACCCTCCATCCTGAACCGTCCACCCTCCACCCTGAACCTTCCTACCTGCACCCTCCACCCTCCACCCTGAACCGTCCTCCCTGTACCCTCCATCCTGAACCGTCCTCCCTCCGCCCTCCACCCTGAACCTTCCTACCTGCACCCTCCACCCTCCACCCTGAACCGTCCTCTGTGCACCCTCCACCCTGAACCGTCCTCCCTCCACCCTCCATCCTGAACCGTCCACCCTCCACCCTGAACTGTCCTCCCTGCACCCTCCATCCTGAACCGTCCACCCTCCACCCTGAACCTTCCTACCTGCACCCTCCACCCTCCACCCTGAACCGTCCTCCCTGCACCCTCCATCCTGAACCGTCCTCCCTCCACCCTCCACCCTGAACCTTCCTACCTGCACCCTCCACCCTGAACCGTCCTCTGTGCACCCTCCACCCTGAACCGTCCTCCCTCCACCCTCCACCCTGAACCGTACTCCCTGCACCCTCCACCCAGTACCTTCCTACCTGCACCCTCCACCCTCCACCCTGAACCGTCCTCTGTGCACCCTCCACCCTGAACCGTCCTCCCTCCACCCTCCACCATGAACCGTACTCCCTGCACCCTCCACCCAGTACCTTCCTACTTGCACCCTCCACCCTGAACCGTCCTCCCTGCACCCTCCAGCCTGAACCGTCCTCTCGGCACCCTCCACCCTGAACCGTCCTCCCTGCACCCTCCACCCTGAACCGTCCTCCCTGCACCCTCCACCCTGAACCGTACTCCCTGCACCCTCCACCCAGTACCTTCCTACCTGCACCCTCCACCCTCCACCCTGAACCGTCCTCTGTGCACCCTCCACCCTGAACCGTCCTCCCTCCACCCTCCACCCTGAACCGTCCTCCCTGCACCCTCCACCCAGTACCTTCCTACTTGCACCCTCCACCCTGAACCGTCCTCTCTGCACCCGGAACCTTCCTACCTGCGCCCTCCACCCTCCACCCTGAACCTTCCTACCTGCACCCTCCACCCTGAACCGTCCTCTCTGCACCCTCCACCCTGAACCTTCCTCCCTGCACCCTCCACCCTGAACCGTCCTCCCTCCACCCTCCACCCAGAACCTTCCTACCTGCGCCCTCCACCCTCCACCCTGAACCTTCCTCCCTGCACCCTCCACCCTGAACCTTCCTCCCTGCACCCTCCACCCTGAACCCTCCACCCTGAACCTTCCTCCCTGCACCCTCCACCCTCCACCTTGAACTGTCCTCCCTCCACCCTAACCCGTCCTCCCTGCACCCTCCACCCTCCACCCTGAACCTTCCTCCCTGCACCCTCCACCCTGAACCGTCCTCCCTACACCCTCCACCCTGAACCTTCCTCCCTGAACCCTGCACCCTCCACCCTAAACCGTCCTCCCTCCACCCTCCACCCTAACCCGTCCTCCCTGCACCCTCCACCCTGAACCTTCCTCCCTGCACCCTCCACCCTGAACCTACCTCTGTGCACCCTCCACCCTGAACCTTCCTACCTGCACCCTCCACCTTGAACCTTCCTCCCTGCACCCTGCACCCTCCACCTTGAACCTTCCTCCCTGCACCCTCCACCCTCCACCCTAAACCGTCCTCCCTACACCCTCCACCCTGAACCTTCCTCCCTGAACCCTGCACCCTCCACCCTGAACCTTCCTCCCTGCACCCTCCACCCTGAACCGTCCTCCCTACACCCTCCGACCCTGAACCGTCCTCCCTTCACCAATTCGCCCTGCCTCCTCCACTCACCATCCTCCTCCTTGCCTCTTCGTCCACCCTGCACCCTGCTTCCTGCTCCATCTTCCCTCCACCCTGAACCCGTTGACTTAATATTTTTACTTCTCAGAACATAAGATAACATGTGAACAAAACAAAAAACCTACCAAGCTGAATTTCTGTGTTTGACCAGAATCAACCTCATAGCAACCTGAGCCAGTAGATGAGGAAGTAGAAGTCCTCCACTCTGACTCATCTGCTGCCACGGCAACAAGAGACGACTCCTCTTACACCTCCTCCAGCCTCACCTGGGTCTCACTGTCATCTTCCTCCTTTTCTAAGCAGCAGACATCTCAGAGCCACCGCAGAGCTGCCACGTGATGACGCTTCAGCCCTGTGGGCTGAAACGCTGGTGTTTAAATTCCACCCAGAGAAACCGAAAGCTGCCTTAATTGTTGTGTAAAACCATCCTCCACACCCCATAATTCTGGGGATTTAAAAGAAGATTCTGGAGTTAAATCAATGCCACGTCTATTATTGGATAGTCATGAGTATAAACTTTCATCGGGGACTAAAACATCATGAAAAAGCGGTTTAATCAGAAGAGAATATGTTTGTAGTAAAATGGTAACTGACGCACGAAGACTCAGGAATGTCATTCTTCATCACTGACAGCGTGGAAAGGGTCCCTACAGACAGATCGGGGTCATTTTACCTTTGTGTGTGGACACAAAGTGGATAAAAAGGACTTTGTACAGGGATCTCATTCTGGCCGCGGCTACTTTAAGTCTGTACAAGGATGTTGCACTCATTCTGCCAAAACCCCGATGTTTTAGCGTTCAGGCTGATGCCATCCAGGATGTAGGAAAAGCTGATGATCCTCTGCTGACCACTAGGGTCCAGGTCCAGACCCAGAATTCTGGATTTTAAGACCCCTTTCAAAAAAGCATAGTAACTTTGTGGCGCTCTAAATTCATATAATTTTGCTAAAATTGGCCAAAGATGTGTGAGGTCTGTGTGTCATCTGCATTAGAGGTGCTATCAGACAAACAAATAAAATAAATTATAAAGTAAAATCGGCACCACATTAGCACACTAAAGAAATTGGCCCCTTTTTCTATAATTCTGTGCTTCTGCTCTCTGCGGCATTTACAATTTGTAACACGAGGCGTGGTAGAAATTGCAGCGGTAGAGTGATGGGTTTTGTCTTCAGAAGCCCCTACCCTGCCTCATCTTTATGTATGACGTGCAGCTGGCGCCGGTCCTTCCTGCCGCTCTATCGTACTCTCAGGTGAATGACTTATCATGTCTGGTACGCTTCCACCCACAGAAGGGACGTTTGAAAAATGATGGATGACAAAGATGAAAAACAAACCAATCCTGACGGGGAGAACAGAAAGCCCTCAAACACTGAAGTTTTTGCTTCACTAGTGAAAATCTTTCAGGGTCCGTGTCCTCTCGGATGAAAAGTCCTTGGGTTTAGTTGCTGTTGAGTCATCACTGATTATGCAAAAATCCTTGAATATCAGTGAATTCCAGGCAGTAATTCCTGACATAAATTTTACAGAGACGATGGTCTAAGTACTCATCGTACTGGAGGAAGATCAAGGGTATATTTAATTACCAACTTTAGAGCCACGTGAACAAAGGTCTCCACTGATCTGTGGAGACCTGGAGCTGGTTTTTGACCAAGCTTAAAGGTTTGGATACAGTTGGTATTTAATGCATATTTTCGTTGCATCACCTGTGGAATATTAACTAAATAAATGTCAATTTTCAACTCAGAACAGAGATTCAAGGGAGAGTGCTGGTTTGTGGAAATGTGTGAGATCTCAGTTGTTTAAGGGCCTGTTTCAGATTTTGATATGGTGCATCTACCTACAAAAATGAACTAGTTTTAAAAATGTCCAAAAACATTATTGTGCATTAAAACCTAGAAAACCTTCTTAATTAAATAAGTACTTTATTAATCCATAATGTGACAATTGTATCTTGCAGAAACTGTTTTGTATTTCTGTCTGCGTCTTTGTGATTGCTTGTGGGTGTCTGGCTGTAGTTACTCTACCGACCACTAGGGTTCGGATTCGGTATTGCGGTTTCCCTACCGACCATTAAGCTCCAGATCACTGACATGACTGTGTATACTAATGTAGCGTAAAAAGCTGAATTACTCTTGGGAATCTAATTGATGCTATCAATAAAATTCAGTTTTATTTCAAATAAATTGCACAGTAATTGATAGATCCCCCGTGGACTTGTCAATGCTCTGTTGTCAGAGCACAGAGCTGAATCCTGATGAAAAGTGACAGTGAAAGCTAAGAAATGGCCAGTATGTGTGTCCTGCAGCACATCTGGCATCCAGATTTACATTCTGTCATGCAAGAGTTGTTTTTGCATATAAAAATATCATAAAAATCACATGATTGTTCTGGTTCAGAACAGAATCAACCTCACACACATGACACATTTTTTACTGTTTGATTTAATCATTTAACAAACATGAAGCCAAAAAAATGTGTGCTAGCCCAAGTACCCCCAACATTTAAAAGCTTTTAGATCCACCTACAGCAGCAGGAACCCTCAGTAGACGTTTCCTACCTGACTTCATCAGTGTCATGGCTGTGAAAGAATTCTGGTCTGTTCTTCTGTCCAAAGTTGCTTCGGTTCATTGAGGTTTGTGGACGTTCACATCTGCACAGCTCTCTGAAGGTCCCACCACAGCATCTCAACAAGGTTCAGGTCTGGACTTTGACCAGGTCCTTCCAGAACCTTCATTCTTTGATTTTTCATTTTCCTGATTTAGCCCTGCTGCAGTGTTTGGGATCATTTCCTGTCACATGACCCAGTTGTATCTCTCAAACAGATGTTGTAACATTTATGTCCAGAAGAGGAGATCCCTGTACAAAGTCCTCCTCCTACAGAGGAGTTCATGATCCGCTCAGTGATTGAAAGGTTTCCAGGTCCAGACCGTCATCCTACCACCACCGTGCTTGACAGCGAGGATGAGGTGTAAATGCTGTGTTTTTCCAAACATCAGACCTGTAAATCACTTTTATAACACACTACAGATAGAAAAGCAAGTGTTTCTGCACTTCAGAAATCGTTGTTGATGTTCTTTGCTCTTGACTTCTGCTCATGATCAGCTCATCAATAATGATGATTAGCAGCACCAGGCTGAAACTTAACCTCTTAAATTCTATTGGAACAAGTAAGTACTTAATATTGCCCACATGATAACATGATCTATTTTATCTTTTGACTTTTTTTCCAACTGTCTGCATATATATTAGTACTTATTACATGATTTGGTAAAAACCTTTATCCATGACGTAAAACATCTAGTTGGTGTAAACTTTAGTGTGTCAGGACCAGTAGTCACAGCTGCAGCTGCAGGACCAGACTAGAGCAGCTGGTCTTCATCACAGCTTCATCCTGGATCTGCTGCTGTAGACCTGCTGCAGGGGGACACCAACATGATCCACTGACCTGCAGTCCCACCTCTGACCACCTCAGTGTCTGCTGTCTACACCTGTTTAGATAGTGGTCTCTGTAGTCCACCAACTAACCAGGTACCAGTCTGATGGACAGAAAACTCTCAGTTCTCCAGTTAACAGATAATTATACTGATGGATCTGGTCTTTGGTACCTTTGACGGTGTGTCTGTGTCTCTTCTCTCTACTTCCTGTTCTACCTGGTGGTCTTCAGCAGGAGGGCCCCCCCTTATGATCCAGGTCCTGGTCCAGGTTTCTTCCCCCTTATGATCCAGGTCCTGGTCCAGGTTTCTTCCCCCTTATGATCCAGGTCCTGGTCCAGGTTTCTTCCCCCTTATGATCCAGGTCCTGGTCCAGGTTTCTTCCCCCTTATGATCCAGGTCCTGGTCCAGGTTTCTTCCCTCTTAAAGGGGAGTTTTTACCTGCCGTTGTTTAGACGCTATATCAATAGAATAGAATAGAATAGAATAGAATAGAATAGAATAGAATAGAATAGAATAGAATTTCCAGCTCATGAAGATAGTTTTCGTGGCAGTTGTTAGGGCTATGAGGAGAAGTTTATTCTTAGTTGGAACATCTAGGTTTGTCAATCTAATGGAGATTTGAGCTTCAATTGATGATTTCACTCATAGAAACTGACGCCGTACTCGTGGAGGAGGTAGGAAAGTGATGCCTGTCTATTGGAGTGAAAGATATGTTTAAGATGAGTGATCCCCTACCAGCCTAGTGCAAAAGTCGATTGGTTTTTTGTTGCTTATGAAGTCAGGTTTAATTCCAGATTGGAGTGAAATTAGAAATTATTGCAAAGAGTGAGTTTGTTATTTTATACAATTTTCAGCAGGCAGTCAGAGTAGAAGCTACTGTTATTGCGTTGAAACATGTATGACACTTCATGAGTTGACTAAAAAATGGGACATCTGAGATCTGGAGTTCTTTGCATAGTTCTCTTCGATGTCCAACCAGGTGATGTCTGAAGGTCCTATTTGTATACGTCTTTGAAGTTGGTTAGCAAGAGAGTGATGGAAATTTGGAGCTTCTGAGAGTTATTTTTTTGTAAAATAGGTAGTTTGATGCTTTGTGTTTTTTTCTTTCAATAGAATTTCATAATAATTGAATCTAAAGATTTGAACCAAGTGTAAAAAGGCTGCGTTGGGATCATTGACAATAAATAGTTTATTTTAGGGAGAATTACCATTTTATTATTACTATTCTGCCCATGATAGACAGGAAGATTTACCCAGTGTTGAAGATCATCACCTGCTGGTTTTAAAAGTGGGGCGAAGTTGAGTCCAATCGGCTCTGACGGTCCGGAGGAAACCTCGATGTCTATATAAGTTTTGATTTGTGTGTTGAGAGATGGATGATGGGTGGGTGGTCTCCATTTAGTTTTGTGCAGTGGAAGTGGATTTACTAAAAATCTGTGATTTTGGAGTACAAATGATTAGTTTTACTACTTCTTGTAGGGATGATTGAGGCTTTTGTAAAAATTGTAAAAAGTCATCAATTCAATTCAATTTTATTTATATAGCGTCTATTACAACACAAGTTGTCTCTAGGCGCTTTCCAGAGACCCAGAACATGACCCCCGAGCAATTATTACATAAACAGCGACAGGAAAAAACTTTCCTAGTGGAAGAAAAACCTTAAACCAAACAGTGGCAGGAAAAACTCCCCTTTAAGAGGGAAGAAACCTGGATCAGGACCTGGATCATGAGGGGGGATCCTCCTGCTGAAAGCCAGCCGGGTAGAGCAAGAAATAAGAAAGAATAGAGACATAGAGACACCGTCAAAGGTACAAGACAGGATACAATAGTAACTATCATCAGTAGTCCAATTAGACTTCTGTGTATATGGGTGATATATGGATAGACGGTGATCCAAGGGCATGAGGACTGCAGGTCGGGATGTCAGCAAGTATCCACACAGACATCCACACAGACAGGTGGAGGCAGACACTGGGATGGTCAGAGGTGGAACTGCAGGTCAGCAAGCAGCTCCTGAGGTTCTGGTCTGCAGGACATGCACAGAAGAGGAAAAGAAGGACCAGACAACCACAAAAATCTACAAGAACAATGGACCACAATTAAGTTTATGGGATACTGTTAATAAATGAGGGTTGAGGTGAAGAAGTGACAGAGAAGGCAAAGAGAAACAGAGGAGGTGAAAGGCACCACTCAGTGGATCATGTTGGTGCCCCCCTGCAGCAGAGGCCTATAGCAGCATATCTACACCGAAGCTGTTTAAGATGAGCTGCTCTAATCTGGTCCTGTAGCTGCAGCTTTGACTACTGGTCCTGACACATTAAGGTACTAAATGTACACTAACTATATGCTTTATTAAACAGAAATGTTTTAAGTTTAGTTTTACAGGTGGAGGTGGTGTCAGCCTCCTTCACCCAAACTGGAAGTTGGTTCCATAGTGATGGTTCCTGATAACAGAAGACCGTCCTCCAGATCTACATCTGGATCTTCTAGGAACTACGAGTAAACCTGCACCCTGAGAACGGAGAGTTCTATTAGGAACGTACGGTACTATCAGGTCTTGCAAATATCGCGGCGCTAGGCCATTTTGGACTTTATACACAAGTAATAAAATGTTGAATTGGATTCTGAGTTTTCCGGGGAGCCGATGGAGGGAAGCTAAAACTGGAGAGACGTGGTCTCTCTTGTTGGTTCCTGTCAGCACTCGCGCTGCTGCATTTTGGATCAGCTGGAGGATCTTCAGAGAATTACTTGGACATCCAGCCAACAACACGTTACAGTAATCTAGTCTAGAAGATACGAACGCATGAATTAGTTTTCCAGCATCACTCTGGGAGAGGATGCTCCTAATCTTTGCGATATTACGGAGGTGGAAAAACGCGGTTTTACAAACCTGATTAATATGCTGTTTAAATGACAAATCCTGATCGAATATAACGCCAAGGTTTCTCACAGTTTTACTGGAGGCCATCGCAAGACCATCTAATCCCTTCCTAAGCTGTTTGGGACCACAAACAACAACTTCTGTTTTATCAGAATTTAGGAGCAAAACATTTCTGGACATCCAGTCCTTGATGTCCTTAAGACACATCTGAAGTTTGTCTAATGGTTCTGTTTCATCTTCATAGACAGATACAGCTGCGTATCATCAACATAACAATGAAAATTAATGCCGTGGTTCTGGATAAAACTTCCCAAGGGCTGCATGTATAAACTGAACAAGATTGGCCCTAGCACTGAACCCTGCGGGACACCATAGTAGACCCTCGTCTGTACGGAAGAAACCTCATGAACATGAACAAACTGGAATCTATCAGACAGATCTGATTTAAACCAATCTAGAGCTGTCCCTTTAATCCCAACAACATACTCTAGCCTCTGCAGTAAAATGCTGTGATCTATAGAATCAAAAGCAGCGCTGAGGTCCAGCAAAACCAGTATGGACACTAACCCATTTTTTGAGGTCCAGCAGAACCAGTATGGGCACTAATCCATTATCTGGGCCATAAGAAGGTCATTGGAGACTGGAACCAGTGCTGTTTCTGTGCTATGATGCATCTGAACCCTGACTGAAAAACTTCAAATAGATCATTTCTATACAAATGGTCACACAGCTGCTGCAACGACCTTTTCCAGAATTTTAGAGATAAATGGAAGGTTGGAAATCGGTCTATAGTTAGCTAAAATGTCTGGGTCAAGAGAGGGTTTTTTAAGTAATGGTTTGATTACTGCGACTTTAAAAGCCTGTGGCACATATCCCAAGATTAGGGACAAGTTGATCTGTTCCAGTGTTGTCGTACCAATAAGAGAGAAAACATTTTTGAGTTGTCGAGTAGGGATTGGGTCTAACAGACACGTGGATGATTTAGATCCATTGAGGACTGAGGTCAGCTCAGAGAGGTCAACAGGAACACAGGAACAGAGTCAGGTCAGAGCATAAGGGAGTCGCAGAAGTTGAAGAAATGCCCACAGCCACTGCCGGGTGGGCCTGGCCGATTTCCTCTCTAATTCTGACAATTTTATTACTAAAGAAGCTCATAAAGTTTTCACTACTGAGAGCTGCAGGGATGCACGGCTCAACAGAGTTGTGGCTCTTTGTCAGCCTGGCTACAGTGCTGAACAGAAAACGTGGGTTATTTTTATTATCCTCTATTAACACTGAGTAATAGGCTGTTCTAGCTTTGCGAAGCGCTTTTTTATACACTATTAGACTATCTTTCCATGCATAATAAATATCTACAGACCTACTAGAGTACCACTTTCTTTCCATTTTACGCACTTTCTGTTTTAACATACGAATATGTGAGTTAAACCAGGGAGTTAAGCTCCTATGGTTAGAGACCCTCTTTCTCAAAGGAGCGACTATATCTAAAGCTGTATGCAACACATCTGCAGTGCTACCGACAAGGAAATCAACGTCTGCAGAGGTAGAACCGAGGTCACAGCCCTCAACTGCTTCACTATGTTCCACTGTAAGAAGATGAAGAGCAATGGCCTCCCTAAATTTAGTAACAGCTTTATCGGATAGACATCTGCTAAAGTAATTCCTCCTATTATGCGTAACGTTGACAATGTTGAATTCAAACGTTATTAAATAGTGGTCGGATAGGAGGGAGTTTACATGTGACACTAACAGATTATCAGGTTCTACACCGTAGACGAGGACCAGATCGAGAGTATGATTAAGACAATGCGTCGGTTCGTTAACTTTTTGTAAAATCCTCATCGATTCTAGAAGAGAATCAAAAGCCAACTTAAGACTGTCGTTGTCAACATCCATATGAATGTTAAAGTCGCCCACTATGATGACTTTATCTGTACTGATTAATAAACTACATAAGAAATCTGAGAACTCAGACAGAAACTCCAGATAAGCTCCAGCAGGAGGCCGGTAAACTACCACCAACAAGACTGGCTTCTCTGATTTCCAGCTCGGCAGTTTTAAACTAAGCGTGAGGCTTTCAAATGTATTATAATCGCATTTAGGTTTGGATTTTATTGTAAGACTGGAGTCGTAGATCGCCGCTACTCCTCCACCTCGACCTGTGATTCGAGGAATATGATAATTAAAGTAACTGGACGGCGTCAATTCATTTAAACTAACAAACTCTTCCTCTTGGAGCCACGTTTCTGTTAAGCAGAAAATGTCACTCCGGGTCTCAGTAATTAGATCGTTTACTAATAGAGACTTGGAGCTTAAAGATCGTATATTTAGTAATCCGCATCTAATTGTTTGGTCTTTAGCTCGCACTAAATGTGTATTTGTTTTTATTTTTATTTTTTTATCATTTACTTCTACCTTTTTATTGGCAGGCGATAGTCCTGGAGAAGCAGCAGAGAAGCGTGTAAGACTGCATCTCTGCATCCCGGCCTGGACCCTGGATTGTCAGGGGGAGGATCTAATAATATCAGCCAGATTTCTAGAGATAAGAGCTGCACCATCCCGGGTGGGATGAATGCCGTCTCTTCTAAGCAGACCAGGCTTTCCCCAAAACGTCTTCCAATTGTCAATAAAGGCCACGTCGTTTTCTGAACACCACCGAGACAACATGCGGATAAACATGTCATCACCGGTCAGATTGGGGAGGGGACCAGAGAAAACTACGGAGTCCGACATGGTTTTGGCGTAGTTACACACCGAGACAATATTGATTTTAGTGACCTCCGACTGGCGTAGCCGGGTGTCATTAGCGCCGACATGGATGATAACTTTACTGTATTTACGATTACCCTTTGCCAGCAGCTTCAAATTTGCTTCGACGTCGCCGCTCTGGCCCCCGGGATGCACCTAACTATGGTCGCTGGAGTCGGCCTCACATGCCTCAAAATAGAGTCGCCAATCACCAAGGTCGGTTTCTCAGCGGGTGTCGCTGAGTGGGGAAAAATGGTTAGACACGTGATGCGAATGGTGGTGTTCCGTGCGCCTTTTGGGACTACGCTTCCTCCGAACCGTCACCCAGCCGCCCTGACTGCCCGGCTGCTCGAGGGCTGCAGGGGGGCGGCTACCAGCAGCTGCACCTGGCCGGTCCGCCGCTACTTCAGCCTGACGAGCTACCAAGTCTACTGGACTATGGTCTATTTGGCGGAACCGGACCTCTAACTCACTGAGCCTCGCCTCCAAAGCTACAAACAAACTACATTTTATACACTTACCGTCTTTACTAAAGGAGGCAGAGGAATAAGTGAACATTTCACACACTGAGCAGTAAGAAGGAGAAACGGTGGAGAGGAGGCCATGCTGAGAGGACAGGAGACGGTACCTGTACCGGTGACTGGTGGAAATGAAAGCTAAATAAGAGAAAAGGTACAAGTGCTCGATTTAAAGAGAAGTTTACAAGATGTAGTGTTTTATTATCAAAACAAACTAAAATCAGAGTATAAGGATTCGAAGAATCAGAGCCCGTAACGCCGTGCAGACAGACACAGACCGCCAACAACAAACAGGAAGTGACGCAATACGTTACCCACCCAGAGCACACAATCAGAACAGAACAGAGGAGATTATATATAGATAGGTGTGTGCACGTATACAGGTGCAGTACTGGGTTGATGTGTGGAGTGATCGGAGCGAGCTCCTTTTTCACTTCCTGTTGCCAAAAATCTGCTTAATACATCAAGTAGAGGACATATCAGATATTAAACTGATAAGAACAGATACTACACTTGATCTTAGCCAAAAGGCAGAGAAGCGGCCTTTATATAGATAGGTGTGTGCACGTATACAGGTATGTATATACACACAGGTGTGTGCACGTATACAGGTATGTATATACACACAGGTGTGTGCACGTATACAGGTATGTATATACACACAGGTGTGTGCACGTATACAGGTATGTATATACACACAGGTGTGTGCACGTATACAGGTATGTATATACACACAGGTGTGTGCACGTATACAGGTATGTATATACACACAGGTGTGTGCACGTATACAGGTATGTATATACACACAGGTGTGTGCACGTATACAGGTATGTATATACACACAAGTGTGTGCACGTATACAGGTATGTATATATACACAGGTGTGTGCACGTATACAGGTATGTATATATACACAGGTGTGTGCACGTATAAAGGTATGTATATACACACAGGTGTGTGCACGTTGGGTATAGTTTTATTTTATATTTTATTTTAGATTTAGATTTTTAACAGATCCATTTATTTATATAGATTTATTTAGAAGGTTCTGTATGTGTGTGTGTGTGTGTGTGTGTGTGTGTGTGTGTGTGTGTGTGTGTGTGTGTGTTATGCTTTACACAATGGTTTTGACATGTCTGGAATAAATCAATAAAAATGTGGTCACTACTTATGGCAGAATGAATTTTTGAATTAGTGATTTCTCACATAATGGAGTTACTAGTCAGAAAATGTTATTTATTTTTGACTGACTTTTTTGGCTAAATAAATAATAATAAATTATTCTTGCAAGCTTCAAACAGAAACAACACAAGAAAAATGTAGGTCACGTTTGACAATCTTGTAAATGCGGGTAATTAATTCATCCCTGTGATGAAGAAGCTGCCTTTGTAGTAGTGTCAAAATACATAATTAACAATAATAAAATTAATAATAATAATTCATTATATTTATGGGTGCCTTTTGTAGACCTTACAAAGTTAAAAGAGCAATCAGTCCAAAAAACACTCAAAGGAGCACCAATAAAATACAATATCTATGAAAACTTAGGTACACTGCGCAGTGGTGGATTCTGCAGCTCCTGAAACACAATAGTTCTGAAATCAAAAGGGGACAAAGTTGGGAAGCTGACGAAGCCCAGCTTCACATCTGCAGAGCAGAAGACATGTGCTTTGACTTCATAGTTTTATCGAAAGTGCAAAAGAAAGTCAAGTATCGTGACAAGATTACACTTCATGGGGATCATTGTTCACACTTATGGACCTGTAGATGATACTCGCAGCTACAAGAACAAATCCATCCCACAGCAAAGCAAATGAAGGAAAAACGACTTCCACCAGCAGCACCTCAATGTGTGACAGAATGAAAAAGAATGAACTGATTTTCATTTCGGTTTTCTCTCTATCTTGTAAAACTAAGGCAGGTTTTGTCCTGCCAGATCAATTTAATATTGAGTAAAATCAATATTCTATTGGGTTGTGTTTTTACACATCCACTGATCTTATACATAAAAATAAAGAACTTTGTTCAGAGTAAAAATACCACTGTCCCGGTACATGACCGGTCCTGCCGATGGGAAAACTCGCATAAACCCTTTATCCAATCTACAGCCCAATTCCCAACTACAAATGTGGGGAATTAAGAGATAAACAGAGCGGAAATAATCCAATTAGCTCTAATTGGCATGCCTATAATCAAAGTGTTGGACAAGGAAGTGACTCAAATCCTCGAATCCCTTTTAATTACTGTGTTAGCTGTTTACAAGAATGCACTTGTAAGGTGAGCGGAGCAAAGAACAAAGATGAAAGGACTTTTTTTTAATGCAAAATGATATTTATTTACTCAGAGCTCACTCAGAGTTCAGGGTTTTTTTTATTTGTGTTGTGGAATGAAGCTTCTGACGCTCGCTGTCCTCAGATGACACCCACCCTGGACCCAAGTAGCCCACTTTTAACCCTGATGGACCTGCTGGCTATAAATAAAACTGAATTCTTCTATTCATTTTTGCTTCTCAAGTTCTGCTGTGTCAATTTTAACAGTATGAAACTATTTTAGGGAAAAGGAGAAGCTTTGTGGACGGCGTGGTATCTTGGTGTCCAGTCAGGACCGTTTCCTCACAGCGAGAAGGTTCCTGGTTGGACTGGAAGTTTACATGTTCTCCTCTTGTTTGAGCAGGTTCCTCTAGTCTCCTTCACCCACTGTGAAGCAACATGTATGCTGGGTTAACTGGTGACTTTAAACTGCCCGTGGCCCTGTGATGGACTGGTCACCTGTCCAGGTGTAGTCTTTCACCTAACAAAGGTGGGATAGACTACAGCAGATCCCAATGAACCAAGAACAGGCATAAGCTGGTGTAGATGGATCACCTTTGTCCAAATGAATTATGCTGCCAAGCCCCACCCTGCCCGATGAAAAGGTGTGTCTTTTATTGAATAGTTGAATGTAAACTATCCTCTTGACAGCTATCACATCTTATTAGCTGAAAGCTGATTATATTGACTCAGAGGTCCAAACACTCCAGCAGGCATCAAGTAGCCCAATCCCTCAGTAATGCTATTAGAAACAGGTTGGACGCTGCGGAGCAGGGAGCGTCATTGGCTTCAGTGCGAACCCTGCAGGAGGTGACCAGACAGCTGCTCCTCACTGACTCCTGACAGCATTTCACCGCCACACGCACCGCCCAGGGTCTGCACGTGAACGCGTCAGTCTGAGTAGCCGCCAGAAACCGTTTCAGGTCCTTCAAGGTGTTTCTAAACGTACATAAAACATGCATTTATACAGAGAACACCAAGCAGGCAGGAAGGAGCACAACTTTGACTTTAAGACTTCTACCTAAACTAAACGCAGTTCCAGCAGCAAACAAAAAACAAAAACGTTGTTGATTCCCGGGTAAACAGGTCTGACCCCAGCTGCAGAAGGCCGAGTGACCACAGGTTTCATGGGCTCCTCTAACCATGGTTTCAGTTCTACTAGTCCTGGTTTCAGTTCTACTAGTCCTGGTTTTCAGATCTGCTTTACTAGGTTTCAGTTCTACCAGTCCTGGTTTTGGATCTGCTAGTCTTGGTGCCAGTTCTAATAATCCTGGTTTCAGTTCTACTAGTCCTGGGATTAGATCTGCTAGCATTGGTTTTGTGTGTGTGTGTGTGTGTGTGTATACGTGTGTGTGCGTGTGTGTGTGTATGCGTGTTTGTGTGTATACATGTGTGTGCGTGTATACGTGTGTGTGTGTATACGTGTGTGTGTGTGTATACGTGTACACACACGTATACACACACACGTATACACACACACACACACACACACACATACACACGTATACACACACACACACACACACACACACACGTATACACACACACACACACACATATACACACGTATACACACACACACACACACTTGTATACACACACACACACACACATATACACACACACACACACACACATATACACACGTATACACACACGTATACACACACACACACACACATATACACACGTATACACACACACACACACACTTGTATACACACACACACACGTATACACACACACACGTATACACACGTATACACACACACACACACACACATACACACGTATACACACACACACACGTATACACACACGTATACACACGTATACACACACACACACACACACACACACGTATACACACACACACACACGTATACACACACGTATACACACACGTATACACACGTATACACACACACACACACACACACACACGTATACACACACACACACACGTATACACACACGTATACACACACACACGTATACACACACACACGTATACACACGTATAAACACACACACACGTATACACACACGTATACACACACACACGTATACACACACACACGTATACACACACGTATATTCACACACACACTACCCTGGCAAGGATCACATAATTGGACAAAGACTTGAGATAACAGCACCTCTCCTGGCGCCGGTGACCTGATAACGGACCCTGTAAAACCTTCTGGGCTCCTGCTCACATGTCGAGCTGCTGAACTGGTCCAGGCAGCATTTGTAGCCTCAACACCCACTTCTGCATTCCTCACATCATCGTCTGATTCTAATTACCTGTGGCTGCGGAGCCACAACGCAGAAACATGCCAATAACACAATTATTTACATGACCGAAACTTTTACTTGCTAGTAATTGTGTCCATAAATATTGAGTCGTTTTCTGGCTTGGAAAGCTTTCTTATCCAACTGATAATCTTAGAGAGGTTTTCATTTCACTTCCACTTATTGGTGTTCATATTTATCATCACAGCACAAAGACTGATGATATTATTTCACTGAGCATAAAGTCTCTGAGGAAGGAATAAATATAAAGTGGGTCTATCAGTGGAACGGCTGCTGTTGGAGCAAAGGATGAGGAAACTGATGAGTGGGAGGAGGTGAACGATCCTTCCTTGGAAAAGAGCCAGAAAGGACTCTGGTCTACTTTTCCACAAGTGTAATTAGGCATGCATCACAACACACACACACACACACACACACACACACACACACACACACACACACACACACACATAAACCAAGTCAGCAGCACTTGATCATGGGAGGTCTAGTGTGGGAAAGCAATAGAGTGTAAGCTTCCAGAGCAGAGTGGAGCTCCACAAACTGGTACTCCTGTTGCACTGTTAGATACTGCAGTTAGCAGTGACCTTGGCTTCATGTGAGAAGGAGATATCCAGAGGCCTGTGCACCTCATGCTGGGAGACGTTGCTCTTTGGCTCACAGATACTGCAGTTGAAGCCCAGCAGGTATCACTCACCATAAGAAAAAAGGAAACATTTCCATGGAATCCTGTCCCACTGTGGTGAGCGGGTTCCCGCTCAGCTGCAGAGCTCTTGATGGTGTTGACTCGTTAACACTTATAATTGTCTTTCTGTGCACATCCAAAGTTAAAATGACCTGGGTTCATCTTTAGGATCCCGTCCACACCAACACTAAAATGACATTTCTTCATCAGAAGACGAAAACATACTTGTTCTGATGCAGCTTTATTTTCCTCTGTGCTAACATGAAACACATATTTTTAACTCAACACTGCTTTGATTCATGTCGTTTTGGTCCCTAATGAGTGTTGACAGTCCTGACCATCCAACAGCCAACCTGGGGTCGATGTAACACTGGAATGTTCCTTTAAGAGCCGTCTGATAATAAGTAACCATTGATTTTCCAATCAAATCAGTAAATGACTGAAAATAAATTAAACCTCTGAGGTCTCATTTCTTGCTCATGAACGCCAGCTCCGTTGGTCAGATTATCCCTGATAATTACTCCACCTTTATTTAACTAGCGTGACTAGTGGGGAATGTAGCAGTGGTACTCCTCGTGAATACGGACCAGCAAAAACCTGATTAGAACGACTGCTTTGTACTCGTACTTTGAATTGACTCATATTGCATTAACAATGTTTTGCTGTATTTCTTTTGTGTATTAAAGTACTGAAACATTAAAGTTTTATGCAAGGCTCACACCTCTTAAGCACCTCATCCAGAGCTCAGAGTCAGGTGACATGAAGGCACACAGGTGCACAGGTACTCTGCCTCTCTGGGATCACTGCTGATGTCTTTCCTTCTTGGAATTGCTATGAAGCACACCTGATTGCCTCCAGAATGTTCCCACCTGCAGACGATCACTTCTTGAAGTGGTCGACGTCACAATGAAACTGTTTTGTTTCTGTGGACGGAGAGATCCTGAACTCTCTTTGGTTTTCATTTTTTTATGCATGGCGTCTGCATCTCACTTTAGTTTCTGTTAAATAAATAATGAAACTTTTTAATGTGTTTTGTGTTGCCAGGAAACTAATCTGTATCAGAGAGTAAAATTAGAACAGACTTTCAGACGCTCTGAGTACGTCTAAAGTCAGTGTGAGACAAGTTTTCACTCCCAAACACTGAAATTAATTAACTTTTACTTTGTATAACTGCCAGACACGGCACCAGCTTCAGATATAGACGTCACAGCAAATTCAAATTAAATGAACGCCCTGTGCCTTTTTCCTACAAGTGTTCAGTTTGGAAGCATATATCCAGCTTTCCTCAGACACCCTGCATTAATTTAGTTAAAAAACAGCAGATCCAGACACTGTTATAAACCACAGAAATATGGTGGAGATTCTAGTCTGTGTTGTATGATAAAAAAATAAAGATGATAACTGCAAACACACAACTATAGACATGAAAGACAATAATGCTAATGTTAAGGTACAAATCCTGACAACATCATAGACACAGAATGTGTCTCTCATTTGTTGTTAACTGAATATGTCCAGAGCGGCTCTGCGGGGGAATTTCTAATGCTTGCAGTATTGATCAGCCTTCAGAGTAACACTGGCAGCACTGCAGAGAGAGCACAAATCCAATCTGGCCCTTATTTTGTAATTACAACCTGACATTATACCCTACATTAAAATTTCATGACCTGCAGATAAATGCACGCCACTGAAAAGTAAACCAATCTGGCCTGTCAATCAACGATTCAATCTGATTCTGAAATTTTCTGTAAAAGAAACTTGGTGCACAGAAATAACTAGTTCTCTGCTTCAAGCTTCATAGCTGCCAAGAATATGGATTTCTCTGTTAGTAAAAGCACATTTTTAAATGAACAAAGAGCAAGAGGTCTGCTGTTTCTTTTTAAAACCTTTCCAAATTTGAGAAGGAGAATCAGAGAATTAGTGTTCCTCACCTTGGCATTGCTGCATAGAAAATATAGCACTGTATTGACACATTGGAAGGTGTTTTTTTTGCTTTTATTTGTTTATTTTTTGTTATTTTTTTTGTTCCAGAATTTTCAATATGTTGGGATGTAAAAACACAAAATAAACCCTGAAAGACACAAAATCTTTTTTCTGCAACTAATACAGAGAAGAACTTCACAAGACTTAAAGCAGCATTCTTTTTATGTTAAAATCTCACTTTCATTTGAAAGTTTGTTTTTTCTTATGATGCTGCAAGGTGTCCGTGCTGTCAGATGAAGTCATGTTCCCGCTGACGGTAACGCAGTACGCCACAGAAACCAGCTGACAGACAAGCAGCCGACGTCACAACAGAGACACTGAAAGTAACGATGGAAAAGAAAATGAAAGGCTGGACAGGAGGAGACCTGGGACAGTGTCAAAAAGGTAAATTCACTTAAACACCTGTAGGGGGACCCAAAGAGCTCAGGTCAGATGGTTTAAAACAACCACGAAGCATTGGGCCATGTGAGCCACTAGTTTCTGAAGATTGAGTTTGGAACAAGTGCCAACCATCTAACTTCCGGGTTGTGGCTTATGTGGAGGTAAGGATGGTTGCAGTTCCTCAACTGGCTGCTAGAGGCTGCAAAAGAGAGTTCATCTCCATATCACACCAAGAGATTTATATCAAGAATTAAATTTACTTAATATATGATTAAGTGACAGTCTGTTTAGCTAATGCTAAAAATAACTAAACACAGATCCCAACCAAATACTAAACCCAACCCAGATCCCAACCAAATACTAAACCAAACACAGATCCCAAAAAAATACTAAACCAAACACAGATCCCAAAAAAATACTAAACCAAACACAGATCCCAAAAAAATACCAAACTAAACTCAGATCCCAACAAAATACTAAACCAAACACAGATCCCAAAAAAATACTAAACCAAACACAGATCCCAAAAAAATACTAAACCAAACACAGATCCCAAAAAAATACCAAACTAAACTCAGATCCCAACAAAATACCAAACTAAACTCAGATCCCAACCAAATACTAAACCAAACACAGATCCCAAAAAAATACTAAACCAAACACAGATCCCAAAAAAATACCAAACTAAACTCAGATCCCAACAAAATACTAAACCAAACACATATCCCAAAAAAATACTAAACCAAACACAGATCCCAAAAAAATACTAAACCAAACACAGATCCCAAAAAAATACTAAACCAAACACAGATCCCAAAAAAATACCAAACTAAACTCAGATCCCAACAAAATACCAAACTAAACTCAGATCCCAACAAAATACTAAACCAAACACAGATCAAAATAAAATACTAAACCAAACACAGATCAAAACAAAATACTAAACCAAACACAGATCCCAAACAAATTCTAAACCAAACACAGATCCCGACAAGATACTAAACTAAACCCAGATCCCAAAAAAATACTAAACTAAACACAGATCCCAACAAAATACTGAACTAAACACAGATCTCAACAAAATACTAGACTAAACCCAGATCCCAAAAAAATACTAAACTAAACACAGATCCCAACAAAATACTGAACTAAACACAGATCTCAACAAAATACTAGACTAAACCCAGATCCCAAAAAAATACTAAAATAAACCCAGATCCCAACAAAATACTAAACTAAACCCAGATCCCAACAAACTACTAAACCAAACACAGATCACGACGAAATACTAAACCAAACACAGATCCCAACAAAATACTGAACTAAACCCAGATCCCAAAAAAATACTGAACTAAACCCAGATCCCAAAAAAATACTAAACTTAACCCAGATCCCAACAAAATACTAAACCAAACACAGATCCCAACAAAATACTGAACTAAACCCAGATCCCAAAAAAATACTAAACTTAACCCAGATCCCAACAAAATACTAAACCAGACACAGATCCCAACCAAATACTAAATCAAACACAGATCCCAACCAAATACTAAACCAAACACAGATCCCAACAAAATACTAAACCAAACACAGATCCCGACGAAATACTAAACCAAACCCACATCCCAACAAAATACTAAACCAAACCCACATCCCAACAAGATACTAAACTAAACCCAGATCCCAAAAAAAAAACTAAACTAAACACAGATCCCAACAAAATACTAAATCAAACACAGATCTCAACAAAATACTAGACTAAACCCAGATCCCAAAAAAATACTAAAATAAACCCAGATCCCAACAAAATACTAAACTAAACCCAGATCCCAACAAACTACTAAACCAAACACAGATCACGACGAAATACTAAACCAAACACAGATCCCAACAAAATACTGAACTAAACCCAGATCCCAAAAAAATACTGAACTAAACCCAGATCCCAAAAAAATACTAAACTTAACCCAGATCCCAACAAAATACTAAACCAAACACAGATCCCAACAAAATACTGAACTAAACCCAGATCCCAAAAAAATACTAAACTTAACCCAGATCCCAACAAAATACTAAACCAGACACAGATCCCAACCAAATACTAAATCAAACACAGATCCCAACCAAATACTAAACCAAACACAGATCCCAACAAAATACTAAACCAAACACAGATCCCGACGAAATACTAAACCAAACCCACATCCCAACAAAATACTAAACCAAACCCACATCCCAACAAGATACTAAACTAAACCCAGATCCCAAAAAAAAACTAAACTAAACACAGATCCCAACAAAATACTAAATCAAACACAGATCTCAACAAAATACTAGACTAAACCCAGATCCCAAAAAAATACTAAAATAAACCCAAATCCCAACAAAATACTAAACTAAACCCAGATCCCAACAAAATACTAAACCAGACACAGATCCCAACAAACTACTAAACCAAACACAGATCCCGACGAAATACTAAACCAAACACAGATCCCGACGAAATACTAAACTTAACCCAGATCCCAACCAAATACTAAACCAGACACAGATCCCAACCAAATACTAAACCAACCACAAATCCCAAAAAATACTAAACTAAACCCAGATCCCAACAAACTACTAAACCAAACACAGATCCCAACCAAATGCTAAACCAAATCACAACAAAATGTTAAACAAAGACACCAAAGCATGACTAATATATTTCTGTAAGACCTCAGAAATCATGTCAAAATATGTCTTTTTTTTTTTTATTACCATTCTTGTCAGTATGGACATCGTGAAAACGATGTATGTACGATATACACCGAAATCTGACCTCTGCTTTTTTTTTTTTCCCCTTGTTTGCACATATATTATTATTATTATTATTATTTGTGTGTGTGCAAATGTGTACCCTTCACCGGCCCTAATGACAGTCTAATTATTTCTTTTATTAATCCCTAAGTAGGACGAAGTACAAGACAAAAAAAAAAGAAAAGAAAGAGAAGACAATAAAAGAACAAAAAGTAAAAGTAAATAAATAAATAAATACATAAGTATCTAAATTCTGCCAGAGAGGGCTAAACTCACCGGGTGTAGCATGTGATCCAACCAGAAAAGGAAAGAAAGAGAGAGAGAGAGAGACGAGACAGTGGTGGTGCAGTGTGGTGCCTATGTTGTGGTGTGTGTACACACCTAGTACATACATATATATCTATATACATGCATACATACATACACACATACATGCATACATACACACATACACACACACATACATACACACACACATACCCACACACACACATCCACATGTGTACACGCACACACACACACACACATACACATGTGTACACGCACACACATACACATACACACATGTGTACACACACACACACATGTGCACACACACATGCGCACACACACACACATGCGTACACACACACATGCATATACACACACACACACACATACACACACACACACATGCACACACACACACACACACATACACACGTGTGCACACACACATGCGCACACACACACACATGCATACACACACACATGCGTACACAAACACATGCGTACACACACACACACACACATACACACACACACACACATGCACACACACACACACACACATACACACGTGTGCACACACACATGCGCACACACACACACACATGCACAAACACACCCTCACCCATACACACACACATATGTATCCATACACACACACACACACACGCACACACTTACATACATACACCCTCACCCATACACACACACATATGTATCCATACACACACACACACACACACACAACATGGAAACCCACATATATACGCACATACCTACATACACATACTTATTTGTGCATATAAATACATACATATACAAAAATATGATAATAACAATAATAACAACAACAACAACAAATCATGTACATACCTCCTTGCTTTGAATAATTATTCTAAACTATATTAAAGTAGTTATTCTTACAAATCCCTTGTTGGTTCCCATCGTCACCGGTCATCGCCCCCATGCTCTCCCACCCCTAGGCCAACCCATACCCCCCCAAGAGGCGGCCGCAGCCGACCCAACCAGCAGAGCGGGGCAGAGGAGAAGGCGGCCACCGGCCCCACATCCCCTTCCAGTGTCGGCGCAATGCCACACGTCCGGGCCGCCACAGCAGTGACACCAGACTCCCAAGGCCGAGCAGCACTGGGCCGGCAGAGGGGGGGGGGGGCTAGGCGGTGAGACGGGAGAGAAGGCGGACAGAGGAAACACGGGCAGAGCAAGCAGCCCCGTGGGACCGAGACAGCCATCACCCGCAGTCGCCAACATACAGAGCCAAGGCGGAGGAACAGGAACAGGGGGGGGTGACACAGCCGACGCCCAGAGGCCACGCCAGGCCAGGGAAAAGGAGCCCGCCAACACATCCCGGCACGCCCGGACGGCGATCTGCCACCACACCACTTCCAACCAGGGGGCCCCCCCCAGCAGCCGGCCCCGGTACCAGGCCCCGCAGCCAAGGAGTAGCCCCAGCCCCCCCGAGACCCAGACCCACTGCTCACTAGTGAAACTAGTTGATGGGTTAAAAGCAGAGACTAATTTCGGTGTGCATCGTACATACAGCGTCTGCACGATGTCCACACTGACAAGAAAGGGAAAAAAAAAAAAAAAAAAATATATATATATATATATATATACATATATATAACCTGACCTCTGCTTTTAACCCAACTAGTTTCACTAGTGAGCAGTGGGCTGCCAGAACCAGCGCCCGGGGAGCAATTGGGAGTTAAGGGCCTTGCTCAGGGGCCCCCAATGATTTACCATTGTGGCCAGCCCTGGGCTGGAAACTGGGTCCTCCACACCTAAGCCACTGTAACCACTAGGCCACCACTCCACATCTCTTGCTGACATCCTGACCTGCAGTCCTCATCCCCTTGGATCCCCGTCTATCCATATATCACCCATATACACAGAAGTCTAATTGGACTACTGATGATAGTTACTATTGTATCCTGTCTTGTACCTTTGACGGTGTCTCTGTGTCTCTATTCTTTCTTATTTCTTGCTCTACCCGGCTGGTCTTCGGCAGGAGGGTCCCCCCTTATGATCCAGGTCCTGATCCAGGTTTCTTCCCTCTTAAAGGGAAGTTTTTCTTGCCACTGTTTGGTTTAAGGTTTTTCTTCCACTAGGGAAGTTTTTACCTGCCGTTGTTTATGTAATAATTGCTCGGGGGTCATGTTCTGGGTCTCTGGAAAGATCCTAGAGACAACTTGTGTTGTAATAGACGCTATATAAATAAAATTGAATTGAAAATTGAATTGAATTTTGAAACTGTAGAAATTGTACAAATCTGATCAAATCTACTCTTCATCTTGACAGCTTTGTCCTGCCATAAATGTGAATATTTAAATTAAAGGAAATAAAGGCGCCAATATTTGCTGAATTTGATGTTTTAACACAGTAGAGCTGTTATCTACATTTGGATCAAAGCGCCATGGCAACAAGCTGTACAACTGGCATCCCACAAAGCTGCTGAAAGCAGGAAAAGAAATATTTTCAGAGTATTAGTCTACATGAAGCTCCGTTTCTGCCTCACACATGCTGCCAGCAACCATCATTCCAGTGTGTATGTTCAGCTGTCAGGCTCCTCCTCCAGCCGCTCGGCTGGAGGATGAACTGAAGCCAGCATGTAAATCTGACACCAGAGCGCACACCTTCTATGAAATGTTGAACTTATCAGCATGCAAACAGTGACTTTCAGGAGCCTCTAGGGTCCAGGACTCCAGGACATACTGCAGAACTGCAGGCATTTGCAAAACTGCACTGAGGCGAGATTTAGTCAAACCCTTGATTGATGATGCCATGAATTTCTATTTAACTTTATTTATCTTAATGTGGCTGCAATGTTTTCAAGGCAACTAGTGTTATAGGGAAAATTTCTGGTTTTGTTATCATTTACAGTGATCCTTTTTGCAATATATAGACAATACAAAGAGGGAACAATATAAGCAATAGTCTTAGAGACAACGTTCTTATTGGACATCAATCTAGAAAGGGTTTTAAAACCATTTTGGAGTCAGAAAAATTATTTACAATTAAAAAACATTTAAGACAGGAGTGGACATCCCAGCAGATAACTCCGGGATCAGACTGTGTTAAAAGTCCATGACAGCATGAACCTCGCTGAGATTCAGTGGTGGGACCTTCAGAGAGCTTTGTAGAAGTAAATGTTCAAAAACTTCAGTGACCTGAAGCTGGAAAGAAAAATGAAACAGAATTCGTCCACAACCATGAGAGACACAAGTGAAGTCAAACACAAAACATCTACTGAGAGTTCCTGCCGAAGGAAACATCCAGACTGCTGAATCATGGGGGTACTCAGTATTACCCACATTTTTTTCTTTATGGCTTCATTTGTGTTAAATACACAACAGTGAGATCGTTTTGGTGAATATTGATACTAACTACGATCAGCTGGTTTCTATTATGTTTTTACACAAAAGTTATAATGAAAGTAAAAATGAGATTAAAAGAGGAGTTCTAATTTTTCCTCATTACTTTAATTTTTAACCTCAGTAATTGTGATTTCATTTGGTATTTTTCTTCACACAGAGACTCAGTTAAAAACATGAACTTTACAGCATTTTATGTAATCAAAACCCATAAAATCTTGCTTTTATTGTTGTAATCTGACAGAAGAAAGTGGATGGTGACATTTTGAATGAAACTCTGCCAAGAAGCAGCAGTACTGAAACTGTTTCTGGCTTTAAGAGTAAAGGTAAGCACCGGCCTCACCGACGGCTCAGGCAGCAGCTCTCTGCAGGCCTGAGGCTCTTCTGGCTCACTGAACTTGAGCTTAGTTGAGCTCACTTTGCCTTGATTCACCGCAGTTATGCTGCCAGTCACCTCTGTTATCCCATTAGTCTGATGCATTGATGGGAAGCAGCTGTAGTGATCCTGGAGGGATGGAAGGAGAAAGTAAAGTCTACAAATGCAGATGGGCGATGGCTCAAACACTGAAACTCTATGTGCAGGTTTCCCTTTAGGACACACACATTATACTGTTTTTTTCAGGTGTTGACACTGTGTCCGGAGGTCTTCATGAAATCACTATCTCATGCTAAAATTCACACAGACAAGGTACCACAGCTCCCCTTTCAACACCTGGTATCAGGAGCTCCAGTAAGGCACTCTCCTACAGTCTACCCTCCAACATCTGGCTATGTGGGCTAAGTTCATCGTTGGAATACGAAAAGTGTCAGCTCCTCCACTCACCACTAGGGTTTGATGCAGACCTGCAGTTCCTCTTCTGACCACTAAGGCCTGCATCCAGACCTGCAGTTCCTCTACTAATCGCAGGGTCTAGATCAAGACCATAGTGGGGTTAGGTCAGGTCTGGATACAGGCCCTAGTGGGGTCAGGTCAAGTCTGGATACAGGCCCTAGTGGGGTCAGGTCAGGTCTTGATCCATGTCCTAGTGCGGTCAGATCAGGTCTGGATACAGGCCCTAGTGGGGTGAGGTCTGGATACAGGCCCTAGTGGAGTCAGGTCAGGTCTGGATACAGGCTCTAGTGGGGTCAGGTCAGGTCTGGATCCAGGCCCTAGTGGAGTCAGGTCAGGTCTGGATACAGGCCCTAGTGGGGTCAGGTCAGGTCTGGATCCAGGCCCTAGTGGGGTCAGGTCTGGATACAGGCCCCAGTGGGGTCAGGTCAGGTCTGGATCCAGGCCCTAGTGGAGTCAGGTCTGGATACAGGCCCCAGTGGGGTCAGGTCAGGTCTGGATCCGGACCTGCTGCAACAAATCCATTGTGTTTCTTAAAGTGACAGCGGGTACAGCCAATGACTAGCTGTCATCACTTGATGTATTTAACTCTGTATTGACTTCTGAGTGATTACAAACCTAACAGAACATGATTATTTTATTTGAAGGATAATATGTCTGGTCAGCACTTTTGCCTCACAGCAAGAAGGTTCCTGGTTCAATTCCCGGCCCGGTGGGTCTTTCTGTGTGGAGTTTGCATGTTCTCCCCGTGCCTGCGTGGGTTCCCACAGTCCAAAAACATGCATACTAGGTTAATTGATCATTCTAATGTGTGAATGTGAGCGTGCATGTTTGTCTGTCTGTATATGTGGCCCTGCAATGGACTGGCGACTTGTCCAGGCGGACCCTGCCTTTTGCCTGCTGTGCATTGGGATAGGCTTCGACAGACTCCAACAGACCCCCGTGACCCTGCAAAGGATCAACGGGTATAGATAATGGATGGATAATATGTCTTGTGCTGTCAATTGTACTAAGAGACTACTGAGACCAATTCTGGGTTGGTCTTGAAGAGTTGGGTTTGAGGTCTCTACCCAGCCCAGAGAACAGAAACTGGACTGCCCCTAGATCATCAACTTCTACAGCAGCTGACCCTCCGGGCCATAACCATGGATCATTTAAGGACTGTCCCAAATGGACTAACAGAACCACTAACCGCTGACATGTGAAAGGAGTCATGTCGGAGCTGAGTCAAAGACTTGTGAAGCTCTGATGTTGCTCTGCCTGAGAATTGTGAGCAAAGTCCAGTAGGCAGGCAGCAGTGACCATCCTGGACCTGGACCTGCTAGCATCTGCCTGACACAGGTCCCAGTGGAGATCTGCTGGTCCTCAGTTTAGCTCTGACAGGACTTGTTTCAGATGTCATAACCATATCTGAAACAAGGATGCAGGTGACATCACAGGGGGGCGTGCCCGCCCCCGCCCCTACAGCCTCCAGACTCCACCCCGCGTTTCTATCAGGTACTGTACTACAGCTGCGACCTATCCTGCAGATACCAGTATGCTCACAAATCAAAGAGAAGAAATTAGTCTTTCTAACATTCCTCTGTTACAGATGTTACAGACCCCTCCAGATGTGAACTGCTGTTAATGCATGGCTACAGGGAGCACACTGTGTCTCTGTGGGGGTTTCTTCCAAAACATGATCAAATGTTTCACTAGGACCACAAAAAAACTGTGAACTTTTGAGAAAAGGTCTTACTTTGTCTCCTTTAAGTTTATATCAGGTTATTTTAGCAGAACATATTAGTTGTCCTAATTTTATTTCTATATGCTTATTACAACTAAAATATAAGATCAAGTCTATTGTAGGCAGGTATATTCGGATTATATGACATCTATCATTATGTCTACCTTTCATATCATTTCTGTAAGAAAACACCCTAAACTGGTCAGCATGTGATAGAATTCAGCATATGGGTTTGCGGGTTCTACATCAATAAAAATCCTGGTTGAGTGTGAGAGAGGGAGGATGCTGCGGGGCGTAGCAGTGTCGTCCTCGTGGTCAGCGCTGAGGAATTCAGATGCAGCCTCTCAGCGCCTGGAAGCCCGACTCTTCCCAGACATCCTGCTGCTGCTGCGCGGAAACGAGAGCAAACGCCTGATGGGTGCGCCGGTTCCTGCAGGACTGAAACTCCCTCTGTCTCCGTAGACGAACGGCCAGCGGCTCGAGGTCGCCACCTCAGTACCGGTTGTCCGGTTCGGAACCGCGACTGGACGGATCCGCCGCTGCGCCGCCGACTTGCCGCCACCCTCGGACAGACTCTGGGTCAGTATGAAACCAGAGACATGTTCTTTTGTGCCTCTGACACCTTTTGTTCCACCTCCAACATCACCTTCGAGTCTAATTATAGCCGTTAAGCCTTAAACTGAGTGGCGCGCGTCCAGGCTTAAAGTCTTAAAGCGCTGCTGACCAGGTGTTGCACTGTAACTTTCTTCTGCAAAAATCTGAACAAATATTAAAAAAACATGTGTTGACGAAAAATGTGTGAGAGCATAAACGCACTTTTGTTATTGGTTTGATGTTTTAATCAACCCTGCAGACCAAAGATGTCTGCAGCAGTTCTTCTCTCCTTATTAAGATCAACAAAAACCAGTAACACCAATCTAGACAATCAATCAGTTAAACGATTATTGGGCATTATTAACTAACCAATTCAGGCATTCGAAAAGCTGTATCAGTGGAGCCGTAGAGAAAATATAGATAAATAAAACCACACGGTGCTCAGAACAAAATGACCCTGCAATCAGTGATTCAGTGTGATCTCAGAACCAAACACAGGTTTAACGGCCAGATGTTTGGTCTGATGTTAACTAGGATTCCATTGTATTTAGGTTCAAGGAGGTCTCAACAATCTAACATCTGGGTTGAAGCCAACACAGAAAAAAACTTCCTCTACTGAGGACTGGGGTCTGGATCCTGACTTGCAGTTTGTCTACCGACCACCAGGGTCAGGATCCTGACTTGTAGTTTGTCTACCGACCACTAGGGTCTGGATCCAGACCTGCAGTTTGTCTATCGACCACCGGGGTCTGGATCCTGACTTGTAGTTTGTCTATCCACCACTGGGGTCTGGATCCAGACCTGCAGTTTGTCTACCGACCACTAGGGTCTGGATCCAGACCTGCAGTTTGTCTATCGACCACCGGGGTCTGGATCCTGACTTGTAGTTTGTCTATCCACCACCGGGGTCTGGATCCAGACTTGCATTTTGTCTACCGACCACTGGGGTCTGGATCCAGACCTGCAGTTTGTCTATCGACCACTGGGGTCTGGTTCCAGACTTGCAGTTTCTCTAGTGTCCACAAGGGTCTGGATTGAAATGGCGAGTTATCTGACTGAGTTAGCTGTCATCACTTAGAGCTGAATTGATTTATAAATAAAGAGCTAACAGAACATAGTTATATGTTGAAGAGATGTGTTCTGTTGTGTTGTTGGTCGTACTGACAGACCACCGCGACTGGTTAAGGGTGGTCTGAAAGGATCTGAGGATGAAGCTTAGATGAGAGTAGACAGCTTGTAATAATCGAGTGTTGTCTGATCACAGCAGTTCCTGATGTTGCCACAGAAATGACATTTGAAACAGGAGGTCCAGCTGCAAACGTTCACCAGCAGCTCTGCAGCTCCTCCAGCCTGGATCATCTGAAGGACCCATGACTGATCATTTTCAGGTCCCTTTTAACATCAAGTCTGCTCGGACCTGAAGTCAGTCAACCTTCAACGCAATAGACTTGCCTGTTGACATCTGTAGCCTTGCCTGTTGATGTCTGTAGACATCCCTGTTGACGTCTGTAGCCTTGCCTGTGGATGTCTGTAGCCTTGCCTGTTGATGTCTGTAGACGTCCCTGTTGACGTCTGTAGCCTTGCCTGTGGATGTCTGTAGACTTGCCTGTTAATGTCTGTAGACGTCCCTGTTGACGTCTGTAGCCTTGCCTGTTGATGTCTGTAGACGTCCCTGTTGACGTCTGTAGCCTTGCCTGTGGATGTCTGTAGACTTGCCTGTTAATGTCTGTAGACGTCCCTGTTGACGTCTGTAGCCTTGCGTGTTGACGTCTGTAGCCTTGCCTGTTGATGTCTGTAGACTTGCCTGTAGATGTCTGTAGCATTGCCTGTTGACGTCTGTAGCCTTGCCTGTGGATGTCTGTAGACTTGCTTGTTAATGTCTGTAGCCTTGCCTGTTGAGGTGTGTAGACTTGCCTGTTGATGTCTGTAGACTTGCCTGTTGACGTCTTTAGACTTGCTTGTTAATGTCAGTAGACTTGCCTGTAGATGTCTGTAGCCTTGCCTGTTGATGTCTGTAGACCTACCTGTTGACGTCTGTAGACTTGCCTGTTGACGTCTGTAGACTTGCTTGTTAATGTCTGTAGACTTGCCTGCAGATGTCTGTAGCCTTGCTTGTTAATGTCTGTAGACTTGCCTGTAGATGTCTGTAGCCTTGCCTGTTGACGTCTGTAGACTTGCTTGTTAATGTCTGTAGACTTGCCTGTAGATGTCTGTAGCCTTGCCTGTTGACGTGTGTAGACTTGCCTGTTGACGTGTGTAGACTTGCCTGTTGACGTCTGTAGACTTGCTTGTTAATGTCTGTAGACTTGCCTGCAGATGTCTGTAGCCTTGCTTGTTAATGTCTGTAGACTTGCCTGTAGATGTCTGTAGCCTTGCCTGTTGACGTCTGTAGACTTGCTTGTTAATGTCTGTAGACTTGCCTGTAGATGTCTGTAGCCTTGCCTGTTGACGTGTGTAGACTTGCCTGTTGACGTGTGTAGACTTGCCTGTTGACGTCTGTAGACTTGCTTGTTAATGTCTGTAGACTTGCCTGTCAACATACCTGTAGACTTGCCTGTCAACATACCTGTAGACTTGCCTGTCAACATACCTGTAGACTTGCCTGTCAACATACCTGTAGACTTGCCTGTCAACATACCTGTAGACTTGCCTGTCAACATACCTGTAGACTTGCCTGTCGACTTGCCTCCAGGCCAGGCAACTACAGATCCTACCAGTTCACCTTTTTAGATCTGGCAGCAGTCGTTTCAGATGTAATTGGTTAGTGGTCCAGTAGGCCAAGTTGGAAGGGCCATGAAATGATCTGCTCTGACGGTTAGGTGACCGGAATCATGGAGGTGGAAGCTGCAGTCCAGTTGGTTAGCAGCCCGCTTCAGGCTGTCCCACTGAGCTTTCCTGAACCTGAAGCCTGCTGAGGGAATCACACCTTAAGAGCCATTTTGATAAAACACCAAGATCAAGAGTATCTAAGACTTTTGTACAGAGTGTGCATTTATTCACATATAATAAGTATGGTGAGTAATTTTTCCCTCTAAGGGGACATTTCTTTAGGACATCATTAGAACTGATACTGAATTTGGTTGTTGGTTGCAGCAGCTGGAGCAGCTGGAGCAGCTGTTGAACTCACAGAGAGGAGAGGATCTGAGCTGAGCTCTCCACGTGGTGTCCTGGAAGCAGTGAAGTCAAAGTCCGGTTCCTCCAACAGAGTTCTGTTGACTGTGTTGTAATCGTGAATCAGTCTGTGTTCTGAACCCATGTTGGTCAAATCCAGGTTGTTTATGTTTCTACATGATATCATTTATTGATAAGGTTTCTGCCACATCCCAGTTAACTTTCCAGTGAAAAGCCTGTTTGTTGTTATAAAGAAAAAGCATGTGGAATACATTAGCTGTGCCAGTTCCTCATCACGGCTCCAATCAGATTTGATGGAGTGACCTTGGGGGACTGCGATGGAACATTTACAGAGGACTGTGGCACAGATGTAGATGAGGTGCTTTGCTGGCATCTAATATTAAGGAACTCAATTACATCTGGAAAATGTACCTTCTGTAACAAATTGCTTTTAGTTCCACTACATGTGATAGAGAAGCTGTTTCGAGAGGAACGTAACGCGGATAATGTGTACTTCAGACTGCTTGGGTGTAGGCTTTCCCATCTCTACATTGTCATTCAACAGTGTGATTCCTCTGAATGAAAGTCCTTTGCAGCTCCCTGTAATCGTGGTGCATAGAAGCAGTGAGTCACTGTGAATCATGGGAACTCTCACCAGCTGCCATCCAGATGAAGACATGCTGCAAGGAAAAGTCTGAAGAAACTGCTGTTTCCACTTCAAAGCATGGCGTGCTGAACAAAAGCGCACCGCATTCCACACCAAAACCCGGCTCATTCAGAGTTCCTGTGAGTTTCTCTCAGGATCCAGCTTCCCGCTCTGACATCTTTCTGCGAGTCCATCCTTTGGTCTTCTGCTGCTGCGGCGTGAAGGCAGAGTTAAGTCAGCGCAGGATTGCAGTAATCAGTTATTCAGCTCTGGCATTCAGACTCCCAGCTCCTGTGGAGGAATCCCCGCGGTTCCAAGCGCCCAATCAGACCCTCTAACTACACGACTTTACAGCGAGGTCTTGGACCCAGACGCAGCCGCAGCCGCAGCCGCAGCCGCAGCCGCAGCAGAAGTGTCCCGGGGGG
>CM026217.1:147768-200268 GCA_014839995.1 Xenentodon cancila | reverse complement strand
CCTGAGAACGGAGAGCTCTATTAGGAACGTACGGTTCTATAAGGTCTTGCAAATATCGCGGCGCTAGGCCATTTTGGACTTTATATGCCAGTAATAAAATTTTGAATTGGATTCTAAATTTTACAGGGAGCCAATGGAGGGAAGCTAAAACTGGAGAGACGTGGTCTCTCTTGTTGATTCCTGTCAGCACTCGCGCTGCTGCATTTTGGATCAGCTGGAGGCTTTTAAGAGAATTACTTGGACATCCAGCCAACAACACGTTACAGTAATCTAGTCTAGAAGATACGAACGCATGAATTAGTTTTTCGGCATCACTCTGCGAGAGGATGCTCCTGATCTTTGCGATATTACGGAGGTGGAAAAACGCAGTTTTACAAACCTGATTAATATGCTGTTTAAATGACAAATCCTGATCGAATATAACGCCAAGGTTTCGCACATAAGGAGCATAAGGGAGTCGCCGAGGTTGAAGAAATTCCCACAGCCACTGCCGGGAGGGCCTGGCCGATTTCCTCTCTAATTCTGACAATTTTATTGCTAAAGAAGCTCATAAAGTCTTCACTACTGAGAGCTGCAGGGATGCACGGCTCAACAGAGTTGTGGCTCTTTGTCAGCCTGGCTACAGTGCTGAACAGAAAACGTGGGTTATTTTTATTATCCTCTATTAACACTGAATAATAGGCTGTTCTAGCTTTGCGAAGCGCTTTTTTATACACTATTAGACTATCTTTCCATGCATAATAAATATCTACAGACCTACTAGAGTACCACTTTCTTTCCATTTTACGCACTTTCTGTTTTAACATACGAATATGTGAGTTAAACCAGGGAGTTAAGCTCCTACGGTTAGAGAACCTCTTTCTCAAAGGAGCAACTACATCTAAAGCTGTATGCAACACATCTGCAGTGCTACCAACAAGGAAATCAACGTCTGCAGAGGTAGAACCGAGGTCACAGCCCTCAACTGCTTCACTATGTTCCTCTGTAAGAAGATGAAGAGCAACAGCCTCCCTAAATTTAGTGATAGCTTTATCGGATAGACACCTGCTAAAGTAATTCCTCCTATTATGCGTAACGTTGACAATGTTGAATTCAAACGTTATTAAATAGTGGTCGGATAGGAGGGAGTTAACATGTGACACTAACAGATTATCAAGTTCTACACCGTAGACGAGGACCAGATCAAGAGTATGATTAAGACAATGCGTTGGTTCGTTAACTTTTTGTAAAATCCCCATCGATTCTAGAAGAGAATCAAAAGCCAACTTAAGATTGTCGTTGTCAACATCCATATGAATGTTAAAGTCGCCCACTATGATGACTTTATCTGTACTGATCAATAAACTAGATAAGAAATCTGAGAACTCAGACAGAAACTCCAGATAAGCTCCAGCAGGAGGACAACATGATGTTACAACATGATGTTACAACATAATGTTACAACATCCGTGGACAGTTGTCATCTGTCTCTGCTGTAGCACCACTTTACTTCTGAGAGATCTTCGCCCCGTATTCAACCTCGAATACGGGCGAATTCAGAAAACAGCAAAAAATTTATCAACTGACTTCAGAGGAAAAGTAATGAACAACATAAAGATAGTGTATACATATATACATATCTCTCTCTAAATATATATGTATATATTCAATTCAATTTTATTTATATAGTGTTTATTACAACCCAAGTTGTCTCCAGGATCTTTCCAGACACCAGAACATGACCCTGATCAATTATTACATAAACAACGGCAGGTAAAAACTCCCCTTTAAGAGGGAAGAAACCTGGACCAGGACCTGGATCATAAGGGGGAAGAAACCTGGACCAGGACCTGGATCATAAGGGGGAACCTCCTGCTGAAGACCAGCAGGTAGAACAGGAAGTAGAGAGAAGAGACACAGACACACCATCAAAGGTACCAAAGACCAGATCCTTCAGTATAATTATCTGTTAACTGGAGAACTGAGAGTTTTCTGTCCACCAGACTGGTACCTGGTTAGTTGGTGGACTACAGAGACCACTATCTAAACAGGTGTAGACAGCAGACACTGAGGTGGTCAGAGGTGGGACTGCAGGTCAGTGGATCATGTTGGTGTCCCCCTGCAGCAGGTCTACAGCAGCAGATCTAGATGAAGCTGTGTTGAAGACCAGCTGCTCCAGTCTGGTCCTGCAGCTGCAGCTGTGACTACTGGTCCTGACACACTAAAGTTTACACCAACTAGATGTTTTACTGAACACAAACGTTTGAAGTTTGGTTTTAAAGGTGGAGGTGGTGTCAGCCTCCTTCACCCAAACTGGAAGTTGGTTCCAGAGTGATGGTTCCTGATAGCAGAAGACCGTCCTCCAGATCTACATTTGGATCTTGTAGGAACTACAAGGAACCTGCACCCTGAGAACGGAGAGCTCTACTAGGAACGTACGGTACTATCAGGTCTTGCAAATATCGCAGTGCTAGGCCATTTTGGACTTTATATGCAAGTAATAAAATATTAAATAGGATTCTGAGTTTTCCGGGGAGCCGATGGAGGAAAGTGAACACTGGAGAGACGTGGTCTCTCTTGTTGGTTCCTGTCAGCATTCCCGCTGCTGCATTTTGGATCATCTGGAGGATCTTCAGAGAATTACTTGGACATCCAGCCAACAACACGTTACAGTAATCTAGTCTAGAAGATACGAACGCATGAATTAGTTTTCCAGCATCACTCTGGGAGAGGATGCTCCTGATCGTTGAGATGTTACGGAGGTGGAAAAACGCGGTTTTACAAACCTGATTAATCTGCTGTTTAAATGACAAATCCTGATCAAATATAACGCCAAGGTTTCTCACAGTTTTACTGGAGGCCATCGCAAGACCATCTAATCCCTTCCTAAGCTGTTTGGACCACAAACAACAACCTCTGTTTTATCAGAATTTAGGAGCAAAAGAATTGTGAACATCCAGTCCTTGATGTCCTTAAGACACATCTGAAGTTTGTCTAATGGTTCTGTTTCATCTTCATAGACAAATACAGCTGCGTATCATCAGCATAACAATGAAAATTAATGCCGTGGTTCTGGATAAAACTTCCCAAGGGCTGCATGTATAAACTGAACAGGATTGGCCCTAGAACTGAACCCTGCGGGACACCATAGCAGACCCTCATCTGTAATGAAGAAACCTCATGAACATGAACAAACTGGAATCTATCAGACAGATATGATTTAAACCAACCTAGAGCTGTCCCTTTAATCCCAACAACATACTCTAATCTCTGCAGTAAAATGTTGTGATCTATAGAATCAAACCAGCGCTGAGGTCCAGCAGAACCAGTATGGACACTAATCCATCATCTGAGGTCCAGCAGAACCAGTATGGACACCAATCTATCATCTGAGGTCCAGCAGAACCAGTATGGACACCAATCCATAATCTGAGGTCCAGCAGAACCAGTATGGACACCAATCTATCATCTGAGGTCCAGCAGAACCAGTATGGACACTAACCCATTATCTGAGGCCATACGAAGGTCATTGGAGACTCGAACCAGTGCTGTTTCTGTGCTATGATGCATCTGAACCCTGACTAACAAACTTCAAACTTCAACTTCAAATAGATCATTTCTATACAAATGGTCACACAGCTGCTGCAACAACCTTTTCCAGATGTTTAGAGATAAATTGAAGGTTGGAAATCTGTCGATAATTATCTAAAATGTCTGGATCAAGAGAGGATTTTTAAGTAATGGTTTGATTACTGCAACTTTAAAAACCTGTGGGACATATCCTAAGACCAGGGACAAGTTGATGTTGAGTCAGGTCAGGGAGGTCTACAGGAACAAAACAGTCTAGAGTCAGGTCAGGGAGGTCTACAAGAACCAAACAGTCTAGAGTCAGGTCAGGGAGGTCTACAGGAACCAAACAGTCTAGAGTCAGGTCAGGGAGGTCTACAGGAACAAAACAGTCTAGAGCCAGGTCAGGGAGGTCTACAGGAGCAAAACAGTCTAGAGTCAGGTCAGAGCATAAGGGAGTCGCTGAAGCTGAAGAAACACCCACAGCCACTGCCGGATGGGCCTGGATGATTTCCTCTCTAATTCTGACAATTTTATTGCTAAAGAAGCTCATAAAGTCTTCACTACTGAGAGCTGCAGGGATGCACGGCTCAACAGAGTTGTGGCTCTTTGTCAGCCTGGCTACAGTGCTGAACAGAAAACGTGGGTTATTTTTATTATCCTCTATCAACGCTGAATAATAAGCTGTTCTAGCTTTGTGAAGCACTTTATTATATACTATTAGACTATCTTTCCATGCACAAAAAAATATCTACAGACCTAAAGGAGAACCACTTTCTTTCCATTTTTCGCACTTTCTGTTTTAACATAAAATATGTGAGTTAAACCAGGGAGTTAAGCTCCTACGGTTAGAGACCCTCTTTCTCAAAGGAGCAACTACATCTAAAGCTGAGTGCAACACATCTGCAGTGCTACCGACAAGGAAATCAACGTCTGCAGAGGTAGAACCGAGGTCACAGCCCTCAACTGCTTCACTATGTTCCACTGTAAGAAGATGAAGAGCAATGATGAAGATGAAGAGTTACTAAATTTAGTAACAGCTTTATCGGATAGACATCTGCTAAAGTAACTCCTCCTATTATGCGTAACGTTGACAATGTTGAATTCAAACGTTATTAAATAGTGGTCGTATAGGAGGGAGTTTACATGTGACACTAACAGATTATCAGGTTATACACCGTAGACGAGGACCAGATCAGGTTCTACACCGTAGACGAGGACCAGATCAGGTTCTACACCGTAGATGAGGACCAGATCGAGAGTATGATTAAGACAATGCGTCGGTTCGTTAACTTTTTGTAAAATCCTCATCGATTCTAGAAGAGAATCAAAAGCCAACTTAAGACTGTCGTTGTCAACATCCATATGAATGTTAAAGTCGCCCACTATGATGACTTTATCTGTACTGATCAATAAACTACATAAGAAATCTGAGAACTCAGACAGAAACTCCAGATAAGCTCCAGCAGGAGGCCGGTAAACTACCACCAACAAGACTGGCTTCTCTGATTTCCAGCTCGGCAGTTTTAAGCTAAGCGTGAGGCTTTCAAACGTATTATAATCGCATTTAGGTTTGGATTTTATTGTAAGACTGGAGTCGTAGATCGCCGCTACTCCTCCACCTCGACCTGTGATTCGAGGAATATGATAATTAACGTAACCGGACGGCGTCGATTCATTTAAACTAACAAACTCTTCCTCTTGGAGCCACGTTTCTGTTAAGCAGAAAATGTCCCTCCGGGTCTCAGTAATTAGATCGTTTACTAATAGAGACTTGGAGCTTAAAGATCGTATATTTAGTAATCCGCATCTAATTGTTTGGTCTTTAGCTCGCACTAAATGTGTATTTGTTTTTATTTTGACGAGGTTATTTTGATTAACGCCTCTATTACGTTGCGCTTGGTGAACTTTTGGAGGACGGGGAATCTATAATAAATCTATTTTACTTGGCACCTCATTAGAATCTCCAATTACATCATTTACTTCTACCTTTTTATTGGCAGGCGATAGTCCTGGAGAAGCAGCAGAGAAGCGTGTAAGACTGCAGCTCTGCATCCCGGCCTGGACCCTGGATTGATATATAGATAGACTCTATAGATAGATTTTCAGCATCTGCTGCCAAGTTTTAATCAGTGATTCTGCACCAGCAGCAATAAGTAGAAAGTAAGTTGCAAATGTCACTTTAAAAGATGATGAACAGAAAAACAGAAAGGTCACGATGAATAACAAAAAGAAAAAACTGCCAATTAACAAAGACTAATCAAAATAAACAGTCCTGTCACTATTATAATGACTCGCAGTCTAATCATTACTTCCTCTGAGCAGCCGTCGTTAATAACAGTTCATTAATTAAACATCGTATGGAGAACAGCCGCTCTGCTCGCTCCGAGGTCTTCTCCTTGACTGGACCCACAGAGTTGCAGAATGCAGCTTAAACATGCTCTGGGGGGGATCTCAGGAATAATAAGCAGCAGAAATGTATATTTCTCAGTCCTCAGAGACCACATCTCTAGTTTATAAAAACTTCTTTTTAAATGAAAATATGAAGCATGTTAATATAACTAAGGTGTGTGTTGCTGTAGTTTCGTATTCAAATCAAATTCCTATACTTGTTTGTTTTATTTTGTCTTTCCAGGTTTTCCATTTTAATAAATAGTTTTGGCCAGTCAGAGTCAGCACACATAATCAGATGAGTTGGAAACAGCATTTACAGGTCATGACCATTATTCTTGTTACTACACAACAACGACAGTCGTATTTATCTGCAGCTGTCAATAATTACATTCAGGTGTTTCAATCAGAGGTGAATAAAAATCTCCAAACATCTGAGATACTAAAAAGGTGGTCGTGAAGAGCTCGGTGACTTCCAGCGGGTACTGTGACAGGATGACATCTTTGTGACGTCAACGGTCAACTGGAAGTGATATTAGACAGTAAAAGCATTTAGGAACAACAGCCACGAAGCAGAAGACCACGTAAAACCACAGAACTGGTCCTGGACTGCTGAGGAGCATGGACAGCATGGACAGCGACAAGCCAGGATTCAAACCTGAGTTGCCTGCACGAGGGTAGTCAGTTACCTGCTAAACACACTGAGCTGTCCAGGACCCAAGTCTGGATACCTTTGTCCAGATATAGTATTAGTGTATCCTATATTCCTTTCAACAGAGTCATGTGACCATTTGTTAGTCTGAGAAATGCTGATTTAGCCTCTTTAAAGTAAGGAACCATATATCAGTGCGCTGTTTTGCCGGCTATATTCACTTCCTTTCAAATCACTTTTGATAACAGTACCTAGGATTCATCTCTGGTTCATGTGTGTTTGGAGAACCTAGTCCCCTTGCATTTTTTCCAGTGAAGGTCCCTGAAACCCGGCGCAGCCTTCATCAGAGCGCCACACACGCTCGCTGGCCTCCAGAAGCTTTTGAATAATTACTGTCTTCGGTTCAATTTAGTAATCAGCTGGAAGTACATGTGGCTCCTGGATGGATACAGCAGGGATATCACAAGTGTACAGCCGGCCTCTAATTTTCTAGTCTTTATTGCCATGACAACTGAAATGAAAGCCTATTAAATCGAACTTAAGTTTTTCAATTTAATTTGGATATGGTGAAGTACAGAGGAAGAGGTAGAAATGAGGAGCAGCTATTTTTAACAATGTATTTACCTTGCTGATGTCATGATGAACACCATGTACTTTTTGCTTTTTTCTAAGAATTGTCCCTCATTTCTGTGTTCAGGCTTTAAATAATTTCCGTTAGATCCACAGACCTTATTCGTATGTGAAGGTCCAGATACTCATCCTGCTGTCATGTGAGCTGGTGCCACAGCTGGTCCTCTTCTGTTTGTCCAGGTGGACGAAGATGAGCAGTCATTTTCTTTTCAGATATTCAGACATTTGAAACCATTCATCTCTCCCCAACCAGAGCGCCCATGAGACCTTGGAGTCAAATGCCAGTGACAGTAATCGTGTAGTTGGGCTTCTTACATTACTTTTAACGGCACGTTAAATGTCCCCCAGCTGACCTACATAAATCAGCTGACCTACATAAATCAGCTGACCTACAGGAATCAGCTGACCTACATAAATCAGCTGACCTACAGGAATCAGCTGACCTACATAAATCAGCTGACCTACAGGAATCAGCTGACCTACAGGAATCAGCTGACCTACATAAATCAGCTGACCTACAGGAATCAGCTGACCTACATAAATCTGCTGACCTACAGGAATCAAAGAGAACTTCGGTTCTGCATGGCATTAATCCACCTTTGACACTGACCTGCTCCACGACCCTGTGTGCAGGGAACCGAGACAAACGCTCCAGGAAAACCTTTTCATTACCATTTTCATACTTAAAAAGTAAGATTTAGTTCTACAAATTCCAAATCCTCTACCAACCTCCGGGGTCCGGGTCAAAGCCGCGGCTCCTCTACTGACCTCCGCGGTCCGGGTCCAGACCCACGGTTTCTCTACCAACCTCCGCGGCCCGGGTCAAACCCCCGATTCCTCTACCAACCTCCAGGGTCTGGGTCCAGACCTGTGGTTCCTCTACCAACCTTCGCGGTCTGGGTCAAACCCACGGTTCCTCTACCGACTTCTAGGGTCCGGGTCCAGACCCCTGGTTCCTCTAATGACCTCCGGGGTCTGGGTCAAACCCATGGTTCCTCTATCGACCTCTGCGGTCCGGGTCAAACCAGCGGCTCCTCTACTGACCTCCGCGGTCCGGGTCCAGACCCACGGTTTCTCTACCAACCTCTGCGGCCCGGGTCAAAGCCCCGATTCCTCTACCAACCTCCAGGGTCCGGATCCAGACCTGCGGTTCCTCTACCGACCTCCGGGTCCAAACCTGTGGTTCCTCTACTGACCTCCGCGGTCCGGGTCCAGACCCACGGTTCCTCTACTGACCTCCGCGGCCCGGGTCAAACCCCCGATTCCTCTACCAACCTCCAGGGTCCGGGTCCAGACCTGTGGTTCCTCTACCAACCTTCGCGGTCCGGGTCAAACCCGCGGTTCCTCTACCGACTTCTAGGGTCCGGGTCCAGACCCGTGGTTCCTCTAACGACCTCCGGGGCCTGGGTCAAACCCCCGATTCCTCTACCAACCTCCAGGGTCCGGATCCAGACCTGTGGTTCCTCTACTGACCTCCGCGGTCCGGGTCCAGACCCACGGTTCCTCTACTGACCTCCGCGGCCCGGGTCAAACCCCTGATTCCTCTACCAACCTCCAGGGTCCGGATCCAGACCTGTGGTTCCTCTACCAACCTCCGCAGTCCGGGTCCAGACCCACGGTTCCTCTACTGACCTCCGCGGCCCGGGTCAAACCCCCGATTCCTCTACCAACCTCCAGGGTCCGGATCCAGACCTGTGGTTCCTCTACCAACCTCCGCGGTCCGGGTCAAACCCGCGGTTCCTCTACCGACTTTTGGGGTCCGGGTCAAACCCGCGGTTCCTCTAACGACCTCCGGGTCTGGGTCAAACCCATGGTCCCTCTACCAACCTCCGCGGTCCGGGTCAAACCCGCGGATCCTCTACCGACTTCTAGGGTCCGGGTCAAACCCGCGGTTCCTCTACCAACCTCCGCGGTCCGGGTCCAGACCCGTGGTTCCTCTAACGACCTCCGGAGTCTGGGTCAAACCCATGGTTCCTCTATCGACCTCTGCGGTCCGGGTCAAACCCGCGGTTCCTCTACCACCGCCTGGCGTCCAGGTCCACTACGAGCTGTTCTGCTGCCCTCTGGTCCTGCACCTGGACCGTGGCTGTTCCTGTTCCTGTTAAATCATGTCTGTGATTGTCTGTTAACGCAGAAATAACCTTTGTGGTAAAGAGTTGGCGTTAACAGAGATGCAGATGTTCCTGTTTACTCCGGTTCCCTCAGAGCTGATAAATAACGGCGACGCCGTCGCTTTGTGGATGCAGAACTCTGCCAGCAGATCACTTTATGACTGAAATGTGCTTTACATTCTTATGGACTTACTGCGTTGTTATTGATCACGACAGAAGCATCTTGACAGCACAGATCAATAATAACAGCTATTCTGTAAATGGTCTCTCCCAGAGAGGTATAACGTTCCGACCAGCTGGGAATCACGGCTGAACCTGTGGCGTGTCTTAAATAGGTTTCATTTCCATATTGATGTGTGTTGTTTGGATTCGTGGAGCAGAGCTGCATCATTTCCTCTGGTTAAGCTGGAGGTCTGTTCTCACACAGGAAATACTGCAGGTTTTCCATTACTGGTACGCTGGGTAAATGTGCAAATCACAGTCAAATGTATTTATGAAATATTTATATATATATTATATATATTATATATATTATATATTTATATTATATTTACAAAAGCTATTGATTTGTGCGGTTATAATGAAACAGCTACTGATATTGCTGAAATTGGAAGAGTTTGTGAGGACTCATGTCTTTGTACCGTGTGATACTGCTGTGATTCTTTTAAACAGAATTTAACGTCTTCTCTGTAAAATACAGAGAGGACGAAAAAAGTATCCCAACAAGGAGCACCACCTGAGTCAGCGTTACGCTGGTAATATGTCATTACTTTAGTCTGGACCGTCCCACCCGGGACACCCGCTGCACCGCAGAGGTTTCCAGAGGTTTAAAAAAACAACACGATCAACATTATTAATCATTTAAAGATCCATCAGGTGGAAAACACGAGTTAATCAAGTCAAAGAGGAAGATTGACGAACCGTTGCAGAAAGTCCTCAATAAAATCCAGAAACCAGATCACTGATGACCTAAAGGGTAGAAGTCCTGATGAGTCCCGAGCTGCTGCTCGGTAAAGATGGTGGATTTCACTGCGAAGTTGAACATCTGGAGAGTTGCTGGATTCTTAAAATAGAAATAAACACTGGTATTGGATCAGTACTGACAGACACCCAAGGAGAGGTGGCCTAGTGGTTACAGTGGTGGGACCCAGGTTTAAGCCCAGGGCTGCCCACAATGGTAAATCACTGGGGGCCCCTGAGCAAGGCCCTTAACTCCCAATTGCTCCCCAGGGCGCTGGTTCTGGCAGCCCCACTGCTCACTAGTGAAACTAGTTGATGGTTAAAAGCAGAAGCATCGTACATACAGCGTGAAAATGAAAAAAAAAAAAAAACAGGTGCCAAGTAAGTATCAAAAAGAGAAATATGATATATCTCGTTCCTACCGACATGGTGAGACGTAAAGGATGCTCCAGCGGCAGTGGGTGATGTCCCAGAGCGTCCAGATGTCATGGACGACAACTCTGTCGATGGAGACCAAAACTGGTTTCATACTGGACTGCAAATATGTTTCTGCTGACCAGTAGAGGAACCGCGAGTCTAGATCCAGAACCTAGTGATGAGTGGAGGAACTGCAGGTCTAGATCCAGAACCTAGTGATGAGTGGAGGAACTGCAGGTCCGGATCCAGACCCTAGTGATGAGTGGAGGAACTGCAGGTCCGGATCCAGACTCTATTGATGAGTGGATTAACCGCAGGTCCGGATCCAGACCCTAGTGTTCGGTGGAGGAACTGCAGGTCTGGATCCAGAACCTAGTGATGCGTGGATTAACCGAAGGTCCGGATCCAGATCCCAGTGGTCGGTGCAGGAACCGCGCATCTGGATCCAGACCCTAGTGGCCGGTGGATTACGCGGCCCGGATATAATACAGCATGCTTTGGGTTCTTTGCTGTTTTGCTCTGTAAATGTTGTTTACTTGTTTTTGATTAGGAAATGTGCTTGTTTCGATGTCCGGTGTGATTATAGACGACGTCCTCACAGGACCTGGATCTGGACCTGCAAACATCAGGAGATAGAAATGTGCGTGCCTCACTTCAGACTAAATATACGTCTGAATTAGAGGTTGGCCTTGGGCTATGAATATTCTCATCTCCTAAATGTCAGGAGCTGATTCTTATTCCAGCCTGTTTGCATTTCCTGTTTGTTTTCAGTTTTAAAAAACCTCTTTTAATGCCAGGTGTTGTATAAAATCAGCTGGTTACTTAAAGATTCAAGAACAAAAGGCTGAAAATGGTTGTAAACTTCGGTTCTAAAAGGACAAAATGTCAGAATAAAATCATGCTTTTGGCTTTTTCTTTTATTACTCCATCCCAGACGTTTCCTTGTGAGTGGACCTCAGAAACATGCCTGTTTGTGCAGCTCTTATCCCAGCTGCCGTTCCCGCCCAGCCTGCTGGGATTCAGGCTCTTGTTTGAGCTGAAAACAGAGCCATGCATCCCTAAACGTCAATATCTGTTTGAAATTAAATTCTCGCCATCAAAGTTGGAGTCCAGAGTGTTGAGGCTCACAGATATGATGCCATCAAATGCAAACTCTGGAAATGTTTTTAGTCTTCAGTTCTGAGAGATTTTATTAGTTATGGAGCAGATTTCACCGAAAATCCCTCGGGATTCTTTCTCGGTTAGAATCTTCTTTTCGAGGTGTCTGACGGCACATTGATGATGGCAGAGATGAACTTTTGTTTCTTTCAGCTTCTGCCTCATGTTCTTCATGTTCAGCCAATGAGCTTTTATTCTGCTTAATAGTGGACTTGCAGAATAATCTTGAAGTCCACTTCTGACAGGAAATGTGACACATTTCAGATTTAATCTGTCAGAGAAGGTGATTTGTCTCTCAGAATGAGACTGTGTTTTTGGCTTTGTGGCATGTTTAGAACTCAGCCTTAAAATAAACGCTGAATCAGTCTGCAGGTTCTCCAACACAGAACGCAGCATCATCCAGCAGAAACCTTCTCAGCTCTGGTCTGGTGACATGCAGACTTCCCAACAAACCAGCTAAAAAAAAGACTATTTAAAAGTGGTTAAAGACAGACGTAGGAATGCTGAAGACTGTAGATGAAGTCTAGACCAGGCCAGTCAAGGACTGATGTTCTTACTAAAGGAAATTTAAAAAAACATTGTTTTCAATTATGTGTCTTCATAGAGACACATGCTGCCAGAGGAGGTACCTGCTCTGATGGAAACATTACTACTAAGCTACTAATATTTTTTTACTTAAGTGACGTCTAATAACATGATTACAGACAAACAAGTCTTTGTGAGTGAATGAAAAACAAAGCAAAGATGGGCTGGAGCGTTGCAGGTCAGCCCAGTTCAGGTAGACCTGAGACCAGAACTAAAACTAAAACCGGAGAAAGAGGAACTGAAACCAGGACTACTAGACCTGAAACCAGAACTAGAGGAACTAAAACCCAGACCAACAGAACTGAAACCAGAACTAGACCTGAGACCAGAACTCCAGAAACTGGAGAAAGAGGAACCAAGACTAAAAGTAAAAACAAGATCAATTCAATTCAATTCAATTTTATTTATATAGCGTCTATTACAACACAAGTTGTCTCCAGGATCTTTCCAGAGACCAGAACATGACCCCGGATCAATTATTACATAAACAACGGCAGGTAAAAACTCCCCTAGTGGATGAAAAACCTTAAGCCAAACAGTGGCAGGAAAGAAGAGGGAAGAAACCTGGACCAGGACCTGGATCATGAAGGGGGACCCTCCTGCCGAAGGCCAGCCGGGTAGAGCAAGAAATAAGAAAGAATAGAGACATAGAGACACCGTCAAAGGTACAAGATAGGATACATTAGTAACTATCATCAGTAGTCCAATTAGACTTCTGTGAATATGGGTGATATATGGATAGACGGTGATCCAAGGGGATGAGGACTGCAGGTCGGGGTGTCAGCAAGTATCCAACAGACATCCACACAGACAGGTGGAGGCAGACACTGGGATGGTCAGAGGTGGAACTGCAGGTCAGCAAGCAGCTCCTGAGGTTCTGGTCCACAGGACATGCACAAAAGACAAAAAGAAGGGCCAGACAAGCTTTGACTACTGGGCCTGACACATTAAGGTACTAAATGTACACTAACTATATGCTTTATTAAACAGAAATGTTTTAAGTTTAGTTTTAAAGGTGGAGGTGGTATCAGCCTCCTTAACCCAAACTGGAAGTTGGTTCCAGAGTGATGGTTCCTGATAACAGAAGACCCGTCCTCCAGATCTACATCTGGATCTTCTAGGAACTACGAGTAAACCTGCACCCTGAGAACGGAGAGCTCTATTAGGAACGTACGGTTCTATCAGGTCTTGCAAATATCGCGGCGCTAGGCCATTTTGGACTTTATACACAAGTAATAAAACTTTGAATTGGATTCTAGATTTTACAGGGAGCCGATGGACGGAAGCTAAAACTGGAGAGACGTGGTCTCTCTTGTTGGTTCCTGTCAGCATTCCCGCTGCTGCATTTTGGATCACTTGGAGGATGTTCAGAGAATTACTTGGACATCCAGCCAACAACACATTACAGTAATCTAGTCTAGAAGATACGAACGCATGAATTAGTTTTCCAGCATCACTCTGGGAGAGGATGCTCCTGATCTTTGTGATATTACGGAGGTGGGAAAACGCGGTTTTACAAACCTGATTAATCTGCTGTTTAAATGACAAATCCTGATCGAATATAACACCAAGGTTTCTCACAGTTTTACTGGAGGCCATCGCAAGACCATCTAATCCCTTCTACAGCTGTTTGGAACCACAAACAACAACCTCTGTTTTATCAGAATTTAGGAGCAGAAATTAGTTAACATCCAGTCCTTGATGTCCTTAAGACACATCTGAAGTTTGTCTGATGGTTCTGTTTCATCTTCATAGACAGATACAGCTGCGTATCATCAGCATAACAATGAAAATTAATGCCGTGGTTCTGGATAAAACTTCCTAAGGGCTGCATGTATAAACTGAACAAGATTGGCCCTAGAACTGAACCCTGCGGGACACCATAGCAGACCCTTGTCGGGCAAGGGGAACTGAAACCAGGATTGAAAATGAAATCAGGACTTGTCTGCCTTCTGTGTCCGACGTGGTTTTGCTGCCAAAGTCAGTAATATGTTTAGCTCAGTATGAGTTACCATGCAGAGTCCAGTTTGTCAAGCTGGAAGGGGTCCTGCGCTGATCCAGGGTGAACTTCTCTGGACTGGAGGAACCAGCTGCTGCAGACACCCGGATATATGGACGTTTAAGACCATTTTGAACCTTTTAAAGTCGGGCGCTGGTGGCCTCAGGGTCCCATATCCACAGGGACAGTAGTATTGATTGATGGGGCCTGCTGGGCCTGGGAGATGGGGTTATCGGTGTGCCCCCCCTTCCCCGGCTCCTCCGACTGGGGCGTCTCTGTGTTGCATGTGGTGTCCCTTGGTGTGCTAGTAGGTTGGCGCTGCCCCTTGATCCTGGCGGCAGCGGTGAGTGCCGCTCCGACGGCCACGGCCGGGCTGGGGAGGGGTGGGTTGGCGGGCGGGGGGCGGGGGGGGTTGGTGGTGGGGGGGATGCGGGCGGGGTGGCATGCGCTGGGGGTCCGGGTATTGCTACTCCCGTCTGATGCTATTGCATTAGATACGGACGGTGGGCTGGGTTTGGGGGTGGGGGGTGGGGGGGGGTGCGTGCGGTCGGCTTCCGGGGGTGGCGCGGGGAGGGGGATCGGGTTGTGCGCCGCCGCCGTGGATCCCTGGTCGGTGCGGCCCCGTGCGGGTCCGGCCGGGGGCCTCGCTGGGGTCGGCCCTGGTGTCCGGCCTGCGGCTGGGGGCGTGTGTCGGCCCTCTCGCGATGCTGGTGCCCCTTTGTGGGGGAGGTCCCTGACGGTGGGGCGTGGCTGGCGGCCTGGCTCCTGTGACTGTGTGGGGCTCGCAGGTGATGCGCCCCTGGTCCTGGTTGCCCACCTCCCCACCACCCCCTCTCTTATATTTGTATATTTATTAATTTAAAAAAAAAAAAAAAAAAAAAAAAAAAAAAAAAAAGTAGGAAAAAAAAAAAAAAAAAGGGGGGTTTCTAATAGGATGTACGTATGTGTATGTGCACGGGTGTGTACTCTGTATCTCCACCCTCTTTCCCCACCCACACCCACCCCCCCCACCCCCCCCCACCACTGCCCTACCTCCCTCAATAATAAGCAAAGTAATTATTATTCCACCACCAAAAAAAAAAAAAAAAAAAAAAAAAAAAAAACCCTCCCCAAAGAGACAAACATGACAAGAAGAGCTGGGGCCTACAGGGGACATCCACCCTGTAGGCGCCAGTTTCTTATTGTTTTTAATGCACCATGACCATATATAAATTATTATATATATACACAATAGAGAGCACTGGTATGTGTAGGGAGTGCTCACCATACATGTACCAGCTGCTCTTTTTAATGCATCCAAATACATTAACAAAGGAACGGAGGGAGGGAGGGATAATAATAAAAAAAAAAAAAAAAAAAAAGTGTGTGTATATATATATATATATATGTGTGTATATATATGTATAGAGATATATGTAACAATAAAAAAAATAAATAAATAAATAAAAAATATATAAAAAATTGAGAGATCAATAGGCCAGGTGGGGGGAGGGGGGCAACATGAGGGACTACCAGGGGAGCATGTGCTGGACGGCCCCTGCAGGTCGCTGGGTGCCCGGGGGTCCGGCCCGCGCTCCTACTGTCTGGATCTTGTCCTGCGGGGGGGTGCCTGGGTCTCGGTGGGGCCGGGGCTGCTCCTTGGCTGTGGCGCCTGGTACCGGGGCTGACTACTGGGAGGGGCCCCCTGGTTGGAAGTAGTGCGGTGGTGGCCCACCGGCCGGGTGCGCCGGATGTGTTGGCGGGCTCCTTTTCCCTGGCCTGGCGTGGCCCCTGGGTGTCGGCTGTGTCCCCCCCCCCCCCCCTGCCCCCTGTTCCTGTCCCTCCGCCTTGGCTCCGTAAGTTGGCGACTGCGGGTGGTGGCTGCCTCGGTCCCCCGGGGCTGCTCGCTCTGCCCGTGTTTCCTCTCGCCGCCTCCCTCCCCTCTCGCCGCCTGGCCCCCCCCCTCTGCCGGCCCAGTGCTGTTCGGCCCTGGGAGTCTGGTGTCACCGCTGTGGCGGCTGGACATGTGGCGGTGCCCCGACGCTGGCGGACCGTGACGGCACCGTTCTTGCTTGGCGGGGACGCGCCATGGTGGGTTGCCTGGGGATCCGGGGGCGCCCCGCGCCCTTGTCTTCCTGGACTTGTCGGGCCCCTTGCGGAGGTGATTTGACATGGAAGGGGAGGTGGGACCGGTGGCCGCCTTCTCCTCTGTCCTGCTCTGCTGGGTGGGTTGGCTGCAGCCGCCTCTTGAGGGGGGGGCATGGGTTGGCCTGGGGGCGGGGGGGGCAGGGGGGGCGATGACCGGTGACGATGGGAACCAACAAGGGCTTTGTAAGAATAATTACTTTAGCAAAGTTAAAAATAACTATTCAAAGGAAGGAGGTATGTAAATGATTTGTTGTTGTCATTTTTTATTGTGATTATTATCATATTTTTGTATATGTATGTATTTATGTGCACAAAGAATTATGAGTATGTAGGTATTACCATATATATATATGGGTTTCCATGTTGTCGGTGTGCATGTACATGTGTGTGTGTGTGTGTACGTGTGTGCGCATTTACACGAGTGTGTGTGTGTGTGTGTGTGTGTGGGGGGGGGGGGGTAGGGTGTGCGTACACGTGTGTATGTGTGTGTGTGTGTGGGGGGGGGGGGGTAGGGTGTGCGTACTCGGGTGTATGTGGGTGTGTGTGTGTGTGTGGTGTGGGGGGAGGTAGGGTGTGCGTACACGTGGGTATGTGGGTGTGTGTGTGTGTGCGTGTGGGGGGGGGGGGTGCGTACACGTGTATGTATGTGTGGGTGTGCGTGTGCATGTACGTGTGTGTGTGTGTGCGTGTGCATGTGCATGTACGTGTGTGTGTGTGCGTGTGCAGGTACACGTGTGTGATGTGTGTGTGTGCGTGAGAGTACACGTGTGTGTGTGTGGGTATATGTGTCTGTGCACGTGCGTGTGTGTGTGTGTGCATGTGTGTGTACATACACATGTGGACGTGGGTGTGGGTGAGTGCAAACACATGTGGAGGTGTGTGTGTGTGTGTGTGTGTGTGTGTGTGTGTGCATGGGAGTACACATGTGGAGGTGTGTGTGTGCGTTTGTGGGTGTGTGTGTACATGTGCGGATGTGTATATGTGGGTATGTATGTGTGTTTGTATGTATGCATATATATAGATATATATAAGTATGCACTAGGTGTTTATATGTTGCTGTGTATATGTAGATGCATTTCTATATGTGTATTAATTAATGTATAGGTATATATATATATATATATATATATATATATATGGACAAATACAGGATATATGTATATGCACATGAAACTAAAAAGCACAGGTGCACATGATTGTATCAGAGTATATTAATATGTATGAATAACTACTTACTGATGCACATGTATCTTACATACATAATGCTTCGAGGTCAACACACGGATCATTGCTGGGTGTATGTATACGGGTGTGTGTGTGTGTGTGTGTGCATTGTGCATTGAGGTACAAATTGAGTTGCTCTGTTTACAATGTATAAAGAATATGTACTAGATAACAGCATACATGTCCACATATGTATGTGTATGTATGTATGTAGGTATTATATATGACTACTCAATACTGCCTCCAGCACCCCCCCCAACGCTCAAACGATCAGAAATGTGATTGTAAATATGAAACTCCTCCTCCTTTTTCCTCTATTTTCCTCTATTTTCTTTTTCTTTTTTTTTTTTTTTTTTTTTTTTTCTCTTCTTTTGCTTATAACGACTGATTGTCTTGTGTCCACCTTTTACCCCTTAAACAACACATTATAAACTTCTTGACAAATATTACAACACAGACACCAGACTGCACCACCACTGTCTTGTCTCTCTCTTCTGCTCTCTTTCTCTCCACTTTCCACACCCGGTGACTATAGCCCTCCTCTGCAGAACATTTACACCCCTCTCTCCGACTCTCCCTTTACTTTTATCTTGTTTGATTTCTCCAGGGATCAATAAAAATATAAGTTTGACTGTTATGAGGGCTGGTGAAGGTAGCACACTTGCACACACTCACCCACACATACAAAACACCCTTGGTTACCAGAATAAAATGCATATATACAACTCCGGTTATACCAACATGGTATCAACCATAAATATATGTGCAAACAAGGGTTAGAAGAAAAAAAAAAAAAAAAAAAAAAAAAAAAAAAAAAAAAAAAAAAAAAAATAAAGTCGGGAAAAGCAGAATTTGTGACAATAAGTGACCAGTTGGAGCAGCAGAGATGTCAGCCTCTTGGCCCAAAATACTTGTTTCAGCAATTTTATTGTTGATTAGAGAGAAAATGTTATTGAATAAAGCCCTCTAAAGCTCAAAACCAGAAATAATTTTATCCAGTACCCCAATATTATACTCATATTAAACCGTTTTGTTTTTTTTTTGGTTTTTTTGTTATTCTATATGTGGGAGGTTTTTAAAGTCATTCATTCAAATCAAAGCCTCCTTCAGCTTGTGCTGTTGCAGTTGATGCTGTTACCATGACGACTGCGTGACTGTATAGTAAATATACATTTGAGGCTCATCCATGTGTGACCCTGACACATTCAGCTGCTGCTGCATCAGTTTAGGGTTTCCTCCATCTAAGTGGCTTTATTCGGCTCTACAGTGAAACCTTCTCCAGTGTTTGTAGACGTCTTCAAAACTTTAGTTGTTTTTTTAAAGGCTGCAGTGGTGAGCTGTGGAGAAAAACAATTTCCACGGGAAACAAACTGAAAACACTTTACTGTTACTACACCCTGCAAAGTGGAGGGCTTCTCAGAAGTGAAGATTGGGGTAGAAACCACAGCTTGTGCACTTTTCTTTCTCTCCTCCAACCCCTCCTTTCTGTCTCATCTCTGAAGTGTGAACAGACGCTTTGCTGTCTCCGTTTGGTCATCTTTGATCAGAACAGCATTCCCAGACTTCAGCTGGACAAGGTCAGGGAGCGAGATGATGGTCGGCGTGTTGTCAGAGCAGCCGCCCACCCATCTCCTCACCCATCTAACTGGACCCTGAACACCAGAGAGCCCGAAGCTGGCTGGAGTCAACAGCCATGTTTATATCCATGTGTCCACTGGAAGTGTCCCCAGGTGTCCTTGTCAAATGTGCTACATTACACAGCAAACCTCCAGCTGTATGCAAATCTGTCCCCACTGAAGACGGGACGTTCCTGCAGGCGCTCCTGAGCAGCGGGTTGATGAACGGATGTTTGTTTTTCTGCTTCAATAGCGAGAAAGAAGTCAACAGACCAGTGCTGTCACTGCGCAGTTGTTCTGGGTCGTCTTTAAACCCAATCCTCTTTGCTTTGCCGCAGGCTGGAATGTGAATGACCTGATCATTTTCTAATCAGGATAAATCAAGAGCCTTTCTGTCAAGAAATTCAATTTCCCACAAATGCTCTGCACCAAGAACTGAACCTGAAATTGTCCAGAGCAAGAGGTGGGTGGTGTGATTCTTGGGCTTCAATTTTCAGACATACTTCTCACTCCGTGTGGTGATGAGTTTATTCTCTAGTGAGGATCTGATGCTGCGAGCATGTAGACGTAATAATGGAACTGCAGACATGGCTGCACATCAGAACCTCACCGGGACTCGTACAAAGGCAGAGGTGGAAATGAAACCTCAGGAGTCTGCAGCTCTGTCAGACTCAACAAGCCACCATCTGAAAAACCTTGTATTCTGGGATTTCTGTCACCAGCCCACTTTACAGTCACATTCTGACATTTTCTGAGCCACAGACCGATTTCCAACCCCTTCTTGTCAGACATACCCCCAAAAACCTTCTTAGTTGTGTCCAGCACACCTCCACCAACACCAGCTGTGGTGTTCAGCGTTTTCCTCTGAGGAGCTGGTCCAGGACACCTCTTGTCTCTGTGGTTCATTCCTCTCATTCCATCACAGACCTTGGTCTGTTTAAGGAGCAGAGGTTCTCGCCTCGCACATGCTGTCTGATGTCTGAGGAACCTAAATCTAACCACTGTGTGTGTACCAGACTGTACAAAAAATATGTTTCTGCTGTAAAGTTGGACATTTTAACTTGGAGGTCAATAGAGCTAAACTCACTGTTGGACCCACACCCCAGTGGTCAGTGGAGGAACTGCAGGTACAGACCCTGGTGGTCGGTGGAGGAACCGCAGGTCCAGACCCCAGTGGTCGGTGGAGGAACCGCAGGTCCAGACCCTGGTGGTCGGTGGAGGAACAGCAGGTCCGGATCTGAACCCCGGTGGTCAGTGGAAGAACAGCAATTCCAGACCCCGGTGGTCGGTGGAGGAACCAAAAATCCGGATCTGGACCCCAGTGGTCAATGGAGGAACAGAAAGTCCAGACCCCCGTGGTCTGTGGAGGAACCGCAGATCCGGATCTGGACCTCGGTGGTCGGTGGCGGAGGACCTACAACCTTCCAAACTTCCACATTGGTGACCTCTTTAAACCCTGGATTTTGGTCCTCAGTACCAAGAAATGATGAGAACATTCTGCAGCAGTGCACAGTTTTCTGCTGCCATGTCAATTTAATATAAACTACTTTTAGAGCTTCACTCACTATTTATATTTCAGCATGTAAGTCACAAAGATCTGTGTGTGTTTGTTTTGTAGGATGATCAGAGTGACTGACACACCGGTCGATGACCTCGCAGAGCAGACATGTGAAACCGAGCCATCACACAGCCAGCGCTTCCCTGTGGATTTATCCTCCGGCTGATGAAAGAACCTATTCGGAGGGTTTTCACTGAGGACGTTTATGAACCAAATCCTCAACCTCCTGGAAAGAAGGAGGTCAAGATGCAAACCCATGAAACATTGTAGATTCATCATGAACTTCTTTTTGTCTACTGGCGTTCCAAGATTTCTGTTCAACTGATTTTGAGGGTTGCAGCATGTTTCTACTCAAACAGAGGACTCTTGCTCTCATTTTCTGTGTCATTACCTTTACAACTTTCCTATTTAGCTACACTTTCCGGGACCCTTCGGTTTGTTTCTTCAAGTACGCGTTTCGGCTTTCAGACAGCTTTTTCTCCAAAGGACTGTGTGCCTGTCAGCGGTGCGTCGCAGGGCTGGAGGACGACCCGTGGTTCACTGAGCACTTCAATCAGTCGATCCACCCTCTGATGACCAGGGAGAACAGCATCCTCTCTGATGACACCTTTAAGTGGTGGCAGGTGAGATCCGTGCCATGTGTTTATGGGATTTAGAGCGATATCTGTCAGAGGATTTGGAGAAAATAACATAAATGCTCAGCTTTTGAGAACAGAAAAGGCGCTGAGTAGCAACAACAAGGATCACAAGCTGCTGAGATTCTTCCAGAAAGCTCTTTGTTTTGGCCACGTTGATTGTTTCAAATCCATGAAATCTTTCCCAGGATCAGGATGCGAAGCACACTCCCACACACATTTGTTCACATTTAACAGTCAGATGGAGGATGAAATCTTTTCCAACTGTTTCCAAAAGAATACTCTTACATAACTTCCAACTATAATAGCATGACCAAATTTATGTATTATACATATAAATTCGATTTCAATTTTATTTATACAGCGTCTGTTACAACACAAGTTGTCTTCAGGATCTCCAGAACATGACCCTGATCAATTATTACATAAACAACAGCAGGCAAAAACTCCCCTTTAAGAGGGAAGAAACGTGGACCAGGACCTGGATCACAAGGGGGAAGAAACCTGGACCAAGACCTGGATCATAAGGGGGAACCTCCTGCTGAAGACCAGCCGGGTAGAACAGGAAGTAGAGAAGAGAGACAGACACACCGTCAAAGGTGCCAAAGACCAGATCCATCAGTATAATTATCTGTTACCTGGAAAACTGAGAGTGTTCTGTCCATCAGACTGATAGAGACATATATAAAACCTGTGACACTGTGTAAATTACTTTATGTGAAGCTGTGCTGTTGTGATGGAGGCAGGATGTGATTCAGCATCGTCTTGCTGAAAGATGCAAGAACTTCCCTCAAACAGTCTGGATGGGAGCAGATTTGCTCTACAACCTCAAGATTCCTCTCAGCATTAATGCCTCTTTTCCAGATATGCCAGAAGAGGGGGGAAGGGGAGCAGAAGGGAAGAGAAGGAGGAGGAGCACATGGAAGAGGGGGAGGAGGAGCAGAAGGGAAAAGGAGGAGGAGCAGAAGGATGAGGGGGAAGAGGAGCAGAAGGAAACTGGAGGAGGAGGAGGAGGAGGAGCAGAAGGATGGGGGGGGGGGGGGGGGGGGGGCAGAAGAAAGCCAGCTGTTCGTGAGGTTGACACAGTGCTTCTGTGATATTGTACAGCAGCAGAAGTAATCAATGTTCTTCATAGGACCCGTCAGTTTTGGGTTTAATCTGTTTGTCAGGAAGTCGGGCAGTAGAGGGAATATCACAAGTTTGATAAGAAAGCTTGAATGCTTCAATGTATAACAGAAGCGCTGGCCTCTGTCCACAACCACATTTCAGGCACTGATGGCCTAAACCGGTTTTTCATCTGTTTTTCTGGCTGTTGGCCCACCTTGTCAAAAAACAAACTCTGAGTCAACCAGTTCTTAGTTAAGAAATGTGAGGTTTGGGTTTCAGGTGTTCAGAGTTGGTTCAGTCAACTCTGATTATGTTGACCCTGAGTTACCGTGAATATAAAAAGCTACCATTAATAGAGTTTCGATACCTCGATTCATCATGGCAATGCTTGGTAAGGTGAAGTGCCCTTCGTATTTTATTTCACTAGAACGTCAGCGCCAACCATCTCATTCTGAATTGAGTCTCATGTGAAACTTTTTTTTTCTTCTTGTTTGCACATACATTAATGCTTGATACCAAATTGGTAGGACCCAAAAAATATATATGACAGTCTAATTATTTCTTTTATTGATCCCTAAGTAGGACGAAGAACAAAACAAAAAAAAAGAAAAAGAAAAAAAAAGTAAAAATAAATAAATAAATAAGTAAATAGTCTCATGTGAAACTAAGATTGGTAGCAATCTTAAAATCTGGCTGATATTATTAGATCCTCCCCCTGACAATCCAGGGTCCAGGCCGGGATGCAGAGCTGCAGTCTTACAGGCTTCTCTGCTGAGTCTCTAGGAACTGCCGGGCAATAAAAATATAAAAATAAACGATGTCATTGGATATTTTAACGAGGCGCTACGTGATAGAGGCGTTAATCAAAATAACCTTGTAAAAAATAAAAAACAATACGCATTTAGTGCCAACTACAGACTGAAAAGTTACATGCGGAGACCCAGAGTGACATTTTCTGCTTAACAGAAACGTGGCTCCAAGAGGAAGAGTTTGTTAGTTTAAATCACAAAATTACACTCACGCTCAGTCTAAAACTGCCGAGCTGGAAATCAGAGAAGCCAGTTTTGTTGGTGGTGGTTTACCGGCCTCCTGCTGGTGCTGGTCTAGAGTTTTTGTGACTTCTCAGATTTTTGATCTGGTTTATTGATCAGTACAGAAATACAGTACAGTAAACAAATACAGACCAGCTGGTTCCAGATAATAAACAAATACAGACCAGCTGGTTCCAGATAATAAACAAATACAGACCAGCTGGTTCCAGATAATAAACAAATACAGACCAGCTGGTTCCAAACAATAAACAAATACAGACCAGCTGGTTCCACATAAACAAATACAGACCAGCTGGTTCCAGATAATAAACAAATACAGACCAGCTGGTTCCACATAATAAACAAATACAGACCAGCTGGTTCCACATAATAAACAAATACAGACCAGCTGGTTCCACATGATAAACAAATACAGACCAGCTGGTTCCAGATAATAAACAAATACAAACCAGCTGGTTCCACATAATAAACAAATACAGACCAGCTGGTTCCACATAATAAACAAATACAAACCAGCTGGTTCCACATAATAAACAAATACAGACCAGCTGGTTCCACATAAACAAATACAGACCAGCTGGTTCCACATAATAAACAAATACAGACCAGCTGGTTCCAGATAATAAACAAATACAGACCAGCTGGTTCCACATAATAAACAAATACAGACCAGCTGGTTCCACATAATAAACAAATACAGACCAGCTGGTTTCACATAATAAAACAAATACAGACCAGCTGGTTTCACATAATAAACAAATAAAGACCAGCTGGTTCCACATAATAAAACAAATACAGACCAGCTGGTTCCACATAATAAAACAAATACAGACCAGCTGGTTCCAAATAATAAACAGTACAGACCAGCTGGTTCCACATAATAAACAAATACAGGCCAGCTGGTTCCAGATAATAAACAAATACAGACCAGCTGGTTTCACATAATAAAACAAATACAGACCAGCTGGTTCCAAATAATAAACAGTACAGACCAGCTGGTTCCACATAATAAACAAATACAGACCAGCTGGTTATTTCATAAATGCTCTAAGTGTCCAACCATCTCCATTTGGAGTCGCCGCAGAGCTCTCTGACACCTGTTTTTGGTCACCAGTGGCTGCAGTCAGAAAGGCACCCGGCCAGCTACAGCCGCGTGGTGGATGAGCTCTTCCAGCTGATCCCTGATAAGGAGCTTTACATGGATGCCAGTCCCGAGCGCTGCAGGACCTGCTCTGTGGTCGGGAACTCTGGGAACCTGAAGGGCTCCCGTTACGGAGAACTCATTGACTCCAGAGATTTCATCATAAGGTCAGTCTTACTTTAAGATTGTTGAATAGTTTTTACTGTAACATTTCTCATTTTGAAAATATATATTAAAGGTTCCATATTTTGTAATTATTGATGATCATATTAATCAGCCCCACAACAGAGTGGTTTACTTTGATCGTCTCTAAAACTCTCTGGCTCCTTAGATCCTGCAGTTATATACAGATACAGACTTTAAGACAGCATATCATTACGACTATATTAGATTTAATAATAAAAGACCAAAATGCTTAAAAGCTGTGATTACAACTGACAGAATAAGATATTGTTCTTGCTCTTCACACTTGTGAATATGTGATTTTACTGCCACTAATCTGACATTTCATCTCTAAATGATGAGATGGTGTGATGAATGTAGAAGGCAGTCTGGAGACAACTATTATATAAATATTTATATGAACCCACAAGTGTCAATATATCTTTGAAAACTTGGTGACTGAATAAATGAAAAGGGGTGTATAATGAAGAGCGTGTAACAGAGAGCATATATGTCTTAAGTGAGTACTAAAGCTTAAACTTTTTTTTTTTTTTCCCTTGTTTGCACATATATTAGTGGTTGATACCAAATTGGTAGGACGCAAAAGATATATATATGCATTTTAATCTGTAATCAAGGGGGTTTTTTTTTGTTGGTTTTTTTTGTGTGTGCGCGTATGTGTGTGCAAGTGTGTGCAGATGTGTACCCTTCACTGGCCCTAATTACAGTCTAACTATTTTTTTAGAAGAAAAATAAAAAGTAAAAATGAATAAATAAGCACATAAGTAACTAAATTCTGCCAAAGAGGGCTAAAATCACCGGGTGTGGACTGGACAGTTTACTCAGGATTTCAGCCAAGGACAACACTAAATTACTTTAACTTGGAGATCTCCTCATGGAGATCCAAGGAGCCAAAGAGGATGGATATCTAACTGGCCTGTCATATTTGGACACATCGCGTGGAATCGCACCGATAGTGGATAAACTTCCATATGGACTGCAGGAGAAATGGATGTCGTTGGGTTCATCATACAAAGAAGAAAACGATGGTCACTTCCCCCACTTTGTCTGTTTCTGCAACTTCATCTGTCATGAAGCAAAGAAGAGAAATGATCCTAGTTTTATGTATTAAGGCATAACGCCAATTACGCAACTTGACAAAAACTTCAACTTCAACAAAAAGAATTTCAATGCCAACAAACCCATCACAGTCCATAAAACAGATGTCGCTTCGGCAGGTATAGACCTTGATAAGCACTGCCCCCTCCATGACAAGCCACACCCTCTCAAGAAATGCAGGACATTTAGGAAAAGGCCCATTGGTGACAGAAAAGCCTTCCTCAAGGAGAAACGAATATGTTTCAAATGTTGTTCCCCAACTTCCCATCTTCCCAGAGACTGCAAGATGTCGGTGAAATGCTATGAATGTGGAAGTATCAACCATGATGCAGCCATGCATCCTGGACTGTTACCTCAAAATGCCAAGAACTCTCTACCACCGCAAGAGAACGGCGGGGAGGAAGAAGAGTCTAACATGTGTGACATTAGCACAAGTTGCACAGAAATTTGCGGTTCAGGTTAATGGGGTCGCTCATGCTCCAAGATCTGTCTTGCTAGGGTTTTCCACAAAAGTGAAAGGACGAAAGCCATCAAAACTTATGTAATTCTTGATGACCAGAGCAACCGATCTCTGGCTCGACCAGCGTTTTTTGATCAGTTTTGTGTGGATAGCGAGCCATTCCCATACCACCTTACAACTTGCTCTGGGACAGTGGAGACATATGGTAAGCAGGCAGAAGGGTTCCAAATTGAGTCATTGGATGGCAAGACTCTAATTTATCTACCACCTCTCCTGGAGTGTCAATCCATCCAACCCTGGACGCGCTCCAACTAAACCCAAACTGGACCGACACCATACTGCTCTGACCTGAGTGGACTCATCATGAACTCACGGAGAATCGGACATCACCCCATCCTATATCTGGTTTATTGATCAGTACAGATAAAGTCATCATAGTGGGCGACTTTAACATTCATATGGATGTTGACAACGACAGTCTTAAGATGGCTTTTGATTCTCTTCTAGAATCGATGGGGATTTTACAAAAAGTTAACGAACCGACGCATTGTCTTAATCATACTCTTGATCTGGTCCTCGTCTACGGTGTAGAACTTGATAATCTGTTAGTGTCACATGTAAACTCCCTCCTATCCGACCACTATTTAATAACGTTTGAATTAACATTGAGAAATTGTTTTAGCAGATGTCTATCCGATAAAGCTATTACTAAATTTAGGGAGGCCGTTGCTCTTCATCTTCCTACAGAGGAACATAGTGAAGCAGTTGAGGGCTGTGACCTCGGTTCTACCTCTGCAGACGTTGATTTCCTTGTCGGTAGCACTGCAGATGTGTTGCACTCGGCTTTAGATATAGTTGCTTCTTTGAGAAAGAGGGTCTCTAACCAAGAAAACCCTCTCTTGAGTCACAAATGACCTTCTTATGGCCTCAGATAATGGATTAGTGTCCATACTGGTTCTGCTGGACCTCAGATACTGGATTAGTGTCCATACTGGTTCTGCTGGACCTCAGATGATGGATTAGTGTCCATTCTGCTTCTGATGGACCTCAGATGATGGATTGGTGTCCATACTGGTTCTTCTGGACCTCAGATAATGGGTTAGTGTACATACTGGTTCTGCTGCACCTCAGCGCTGCTTTTGATACTATAGATCACGACATTTTACTGCAGAGACTAGAGTATGTTGTTGGGATTAAAGGGACAGCTCTAGGTTGGTTTAAATCAGATCTGTCTGATAGATTCCAGTTTGTTCATGTTCATGAGGTTTCTTCAGTACAGAAGAGGGTCTGCTATGGTGTCCCGCAGGGTTCAGTGCTAGGACCAATCTTGTTCAGTTTATACATGCAGCCCTTGGGAAGTTTTATCCAGAACCACAGCATTAATTTACATTGTTATGCTGATGACACGCAGCTGTATTTGTCTATGAAGATGAAACAGAACCATCAGACAAACGTCAGGTGTCTTCAGGACATCAAGGACTGAATGTCCATTAAGTTTTTGCTCCTAAATTCTGGTAAAACAGAGGTTGCTGTTTGTGGTCCAAACACCTTAGGAAGGGATTAGATGGTGTTGCGATGATCTCCAGTAAAACTGTGAGAAACCTTGGCGTTATATTCGATCAGGATTTGTCATTTAAACAGCATATTAATCAGGTTTGTAAGACTGCGTTTTTCCACCTCCGTAATATCACAAAGATCAGGAGCATCCTCTCCCAGATTGATGCTGGAAAACTAATTCACACGTTTGTATCTTCTAGACTAGATTACTGTAACGTGTTGTTGGCTGGATGTCCAAGTAATTCTCTGAACAGCCTCCAGCTGATCCAAAATGCAGCAGCGCGAGTGCTGACAGGAACCAACAAGAGAGACCACGTCTCTCCAGTTTTAGCTTCCCTCCATCAGCTCCCCGGAAAACTCAGAATCCTATTTAACATTTTATTACTTGTGTATAAAGTCCTAAACATCCAAACTCCTGGTTTTCTCCAAGACCTGATGGTTCCTTATGTTCCTAAAAGAGTTCTCTGTTCTCAGAGTCCAGGTTTACTCGTAGTTCCTAGAAGATCCAGATGTAGATCTGGAGGACGGGTCTTCTGCTGTCAGGAACCATCACTCTGGAACCAACTTCCAGTTTGGGTGAAGGAGGCTGACACCACCTCCACCTTTAAAACCAAACTTCAAACGTTTGTGTTCAGTAAAACATCTAGTTGGTGTGAACTTTAGTGTGTCAGGACCAGTAGTCACAGCTGCAGCTGCAGGACCAGACTGGAGCAGCTGGTCTTCAACACAGCTTCATCCTGGATCTGCTGCTGTAGACCTGCTGCAGGGGGACACCAACATGATCCACTGACCTGCAGTCCCACCCTCTGACCATCCCAGTTCTGCTGTCTACACCTGTTTAGATAGTGGTCTCTGTAGTCCACCAACTAACCAGGTACCAGTCTGATGGACAGAAAACTCTCAATTCTCCAGTTAACAGATAATTATACTGATGGATCTGGTCTTTGGTACCTTTGACGGTGTGTCTGTGTCTCTTCTCTCTACTTCCTGTTCTACCCGGCTGGTCTTCAGCAGGAGGGTCCCCCCTTATGATCCAGGTCCTGGTCCAGGTTTCTTCCCTCTTAAAGGGGAGTTTTTACCTGCCGTTGTTTATGCAATAATTGATCGGGGTCATGTTCTGGAAGGGTTCATGGATTCAGTTCAATTTTCTTGGGCCAGTTTGGGCTTTACATTCTTCTACTGTTTTTTTTTTCTCCCTCTATTAATTTGGTATAATATAATAATGATTGAAGGCAGCACGGTGGCTTAGTGGTCAGCACTGTTGCCTCACAGCAAGAAGGTTCCTGGTTCGATTCCCGGCCCGGTGGGTCTTTCTGTGTGGAGTTTCCATGTTCTCCCCGTGCTTGCGTGGGTTCCCTCCGGGTACTCCGGCTTCCTCCCACAGTCCAAAAACATGCAGGGTAGGTTAATTGATCTTTCTAAATTCTCCCTAGGTGTGAATGTGAGTGTGATTGGTTGTTTGTATGTGGCCCTGGATAGACTGGCGACCTGTCCGGGGTGTACCCCTGCCTTTCGCCTGATATGCGTCGGGATAGGCTCCGACAGATCCCCGTGACCTGGAGACGGTGAAAGCGGGTATAGATAATGGATGGATAATAATGATTGAGTAAAGAAAGGAAAAGTATATCAAAAGGTTTGTTGCATATACAGTAGGTGAGATAAAAGCTTCACCCATCTGTCCAGAGACGTAACAAGCATGCTGCCTGTGTTGCTGTGTCCTGCAGAATGAACAAGGCTCCCACCAGCGGCTTCGAGGAAGATGTGGGAGCCAGAACAACTCATCATGTCATGTACCCAGAAAGTGCCATAGACCTAGATAATACCACCAGTCTGGTGCTCATCCCGTTCAAGACTCTGGACCTGCAGTGGATCATTAGTGCTCTGACCAGCGGCACGATCCAGCAGTAAGTGTGTTCAGTGAACCGCAGAAGAAGAGCTACTCGAACCCTCTATGTCTTTTTGTTGTTTTACCCCCCCCCCCCCCCCCCCCCCCCACCCCCCCCCCCCCCCCCCCCCCCCCTCCACACCAACTCAGACCCCCCCCACACACACACCAACCCAGAACCTCCCACACAACCCACAACCTCCCACACACCACAGAACCTCCCACACATCACAGAACCTCCCACACCCAACCCAGAACCTCCCACACAACCCGGGACCTCCCACACATCACAGAACCTCCCACACAACCCAGAACCTCCCACACATCAAAGAACCTCCCACACCAACCGAGAACCTCCCACACAACCCAGACCCTCCCACACCAGCACAGACCCTCCCACACCAGCCCAGAATCTCCCACACCAACCCAGAACCTCCCACACAACCCAGAACCTCCCACACATCACAGAACGTCCCACACAATCCAGAACTTCCCACACATCACAGGACCTCCCACACAACCCAGAACCTCCCACACATCACAGAACCTCCCACACAACCCAGAACCTCCCACACAACACAGAACCTCCCACATAAAACAGACCCTCCCACACCAACCCAGAACCTCCCACACATCACAGAACCTCCCACACATCACAGAACCTCCCACACAACCCAGAATCTCCCACACATCACAGAACCTCCCACACCAACCCAGAACGTCCCACACAACCCAGAACCTCCCACACCAACACAGAACCTCCCACACAACCCAGACCCCCCCACACAACACAGAACCTCCCACACAACCCAGAACTTCCCAAACAACCCAGAACCTCCCACACAACCCAGAACTTCCCAAACAACCCAGACCCTCCCACACAACACAGAACCTCCCACACAACCCAGAACCTCCCACACATCACAGAACCTCCCACACCAACCCAGAACCTCCCACACCAACTCAGAACCTCCTACACAACACAGAACCTCCCACACCAACACAGAACCTCCCACACATCAGAGAACCTCCCACACCAACCCAGAACCTCCCACACAACACAGAACCTCCCACACCAACACAGAACCTCCCACACATCACAGAACCTCCCACACAACCCAGAACCTCCCACACATCACAGAACCTCCCACACCAACCCAGAACCTCCCACACAACCCAGAACCTCCCACACATCACAGAACCTCCCACACCAACCCAGAACCTCCCACACAACCCAGAACCTCCCACACAACCCAGAACCTCCCACACATCACAGAACCTCCCACACAACCCAGAACCTCCCACACATCACAGAACCTCCCACACCAACCCACAACCTCCCACACAACACAGAACCTCCCACACATCACAGAACCTCCCACACAACACAGAACCTCCCACACAACACAGAACCTCCCACATAAAACAGAACCTCCCACACCAACCCAGAACCTCCCACACATCACAGAACCTCCCACACATCACAGAACCAGCCACACAACCCAGAATCTCCCACACATCACAGAACCTCCCACACAACCCAGAACCTCCCACACATCAAAGAACCTCCCACACCAACCGAGAACCTCCCACACAACCCAGACCCTCCCACACCAGCACAGACCCTCCCACACCAGCCCAGAATCTCCCACACCAACCCAGAACCTCCCACACAACCCAGAACCTCCCACACATCACAGAACGTCCCACACAATCCAGAACTTCCCACACATCACAGGACCTCCCACACAACCCAGAACCTCCCACACATCACAGAACCTCCCACACAACCCAGAACCTCCCACACAACACAGAACCTCCCACATAAAACAGAACCTCCCACACCAACCCAGAACCTCCCACACATCACAGAACCTCCCACACATCACAGAACCTCCCACACAACCCAGAATCTCCCACACATCACAGAACCTCCCACACCAACCCAGAACTTCCCACACAACCCAGAACCTCCCACACCAACACAGAACCTCCCACACAACCCAGACCCTCCCACACAACACAGAACCTCCCACACAACCCAGAACTTCCCAAACAACCCAGACCCTCCCACACAACACAGAACCTCCCACACAACCCAGAACCTCCCACACATCACAGAACCTCCCACACCAACCCAGAACCTCCCACACCAACTCAGAACCTCCTACACAACACAGAACCTCCCACACCAACACAGAACCTCCCACACATCAGAGAACCTCCCACACCAACCCAGAACCTCCCACACAACACAGAACCTCCCACACCAACACAGAACCTCCCACACATCACAGAACCTCCCACACAACCCAGAACCTCCCACACATCACAGAACCTCCCACACCAACCCAGAACCTCCCACACAACCCAGAACCTCCCACACATCACAGAACCTCTCACACCAACCCAGAACCTCCCACACAACCCAGAACCTCCCACACAACCCAGAACCTCCCACACATCACAGAACCTCCCACACAACCCAGAACCTCCCACACATCACAGAACCTCCCACACCAACCCAGAACCTCCCACACCAACCCACAACCTCCCACACAACACAGAACCTCCCACACATCACAGAACCTCCCACACAACCCAGAATCTCCCACACATCACAGAACCTCCCACACAACCCAGAACCTCCCACATATCACAGAACCTCCCACACCAACCCAGAACCTCCCACACATCACAGAACCTCCCACACAACACAGAACCTCCCACACCAGCCCAGTACCTCTCACACAACCCAGAATCTCCCACACATCACAGAACCTCCCACACAACCCAGAACCTCCCACACATCCCAGAACCTCCCACACAACCCAGAACCTCCCACACAACCCAGAATCTCCCACCCATCACAGAACCTCCCACACAACACAGAACCTCCCACATAAAACAGAACCTCCCACACCAACCCAGAACCTCCCACACATCACAGAACCTCCCACACATCACAGAACCTCCCACACAACCCAGAATCTCCCACACATCACAGAACCTCCCACACCAACCCAGAACTTCCCACACAACCCAGAACCTCCCACACCAACACAGAACCTCCCACACAACCCAGACCCTCCCACACAACACAGAACCTCCCACACAACACAGAACTTCCCAAACAACCCAGACCCTCCCACACAACACAGAACCTCCCACACAACACAGAACCTCCCACACCAGCCCAGAACCTCCCACACAACCCAGAATCTCCCACACATCACAGAACCTCCCACACAACCCAGAACCTCCCACACAACCCAGAATCTCCCACCCATCACAGAACCTCCCACACAACCCAGAACCTCCCACATATCACAGAACCTCCCACACCAACCCAGAACCTCCCACACATCACAGAACCTCCCACACAACACAGAACCTCCCACACCAGCCCAGTACCTCTCACACAACCCAGAATCTCCCACACATCACAGAACCTCCCACACAACCCAGAACCTCCCACACATCCCAGAACCTCCCACACCAGCCCAGACCCTCCCACACAACACAGAACCTCCCACACAACCCAGAACCTCCCACACAAACCCTAACCCTTCAGCAACACAAAATGTGGCACATGTGGAAAATTGAAGCTGCAGGAACATAAGGGTCCTAATTAAAAAAAAGAAGAAGAAACCAACATGAGAATGAGCGCTCAGATTTTCTGTTCTGACTCAGAACTGCTTCATTGATGTAATGGGAGTTTACGCCCCTGAGCGTCTAATGGAGTCTAGGTGTTGATTTACCTCCAGAAGTTCCTTGAAGCCAGCTTTCACGTGAAACCTCTGCAGGAGGTGTGAGGAGAAACTTCTAGAAGATGGTCTCATGATGATTGTTGCTAAAGCTGCTGCTACACTGAATTATAAGCTATAGTTACTGCCGCGCTCGTCAGACTCGTCCTGGTAGACCTTCTGAGCTGGTATCTTCTTCATTTTAAGACTTGGTAAAAACAAGATGTTTTTATTATTTTAAATTGTGTTGCAATTTGTTAAAAACTGGCAGCACATTGTTTCTTCATAACTATATTTTCAAGTTTAAGTGTTGACCATTGGACAAAACTAAAACATGTGGTCATTTGGATGGGAGGCGTTTGTACACTCACTTAAACTGTCCCGGCAAACGTTGGCCGTAAACGCACCTCGTGCCCCTGCCAGAGCAGTCCTTCACCTCTGCACACATTGGTTACCCTCTGAATGAATGCGTGTGTCATTGCTTGGGGTGGTGACCAGAGTGAAAAATGCAGTTTCATTGTGTGTTTTACAATAAACAATGAAGATTCTTAACTTAAACCAACAGCTTCACTGGATTGTTCCATGTAATAAACGTTTCAAATCTAAAACGAAAGAAAAAGTATGCATCTTTTATCAAATGTGGTTTTTCATCTAGTACAAAAATTGGTTCTCATTTTCATTTGTCACTGTCACATTAATTAATGCAAGGTTATGTTGTTGCTGGTTGTTGCAGTTGAAATAAAATCTAAGTTTTTCTTGTTACAGAACATATTTACCAGTAAAGCCGAAGATACAAGCAAACAGAGAAAAGGTGGGTCTACATGTTTATGCTTGAATAACACTTGTTTAGGTTAAATAAATGTGTGGAGAGCGGCCACGCCTTCTGGTTTCTCTGCGCCTTCATCTCCGCTGACATCTTCTGGACAGACAATATCGCAGCAGTCATCAGGAAGGCTCAGCAGCAGCTACACTCCTGAATGTCCTCAGGAAGCACAACCTGGACTCCAACCTGCTGCTAACCTTCTACCGCCCATCCATCAGAGCCTGCCCACATTCTGCACCACGGCAGACAGGGAGAGGCTTCAGAGAGCAGTTAATGCAGCAGAGAAGAGCATTGGCTGCCCGCTGCCCTCCCTGATGGACATTTATACCCCCGCCGCCTCGGCGGAGCGGAAGACATCCCCAAGGACAGCCCTGGCTTTGATTGGTTTCACCTGTTCTCTCAGGGAAGCACTACAGGCGCATTAGAACAAAGACCAACAGACTCAAGATCAGTTTTTTCCAAAAAGCCATAACCACTCTGACTCACATATGCCCCTGACTCCAAGGTCTAACCCCCAAACCGGACTTCCTTCTACCCACCTACTGGGCAATATCTGTATACTGCAATACCGCAAAACCCCACACTGTATATAAACCACATTTTAATCATGTTTCAAAATTGTTTTATTGTTTTATGATGCTATAGTTTGCACTATTTTGCTTTTGTTGTTACATTTCTACATATATTTATACAGATTAAGCAGCTGATGGTCAGTGGAGCGACCGTCCTCTGCTGCACCCCCCCCCCCCAAGCCCTCCATGCACCCCACCTTCCCCAACCGTCACTCACTGCCCCCCCCCCCCCCCCCCCCCCCCCTGTTTTTTTGCAGGTGCTGATTTACAGTCCAACATTTTTCAAATATGTCTACGAGTCCTGGCTTGACGGTCATGGACGATATCCGTCAACTGGCTTTCTGAGCTTGATGCTCGCCATCCACATTTGTGATGAGGTGAGATAATTACTTAAATAAGAGTTGCTCAGATTCTTATGTCAAACGGCCAAGACTGATTTTTCTTATTTAAATTAGCTCATTCAAGTTGTTGTTACTCATATTGTACAAAACGTCATATAGTAAACATAAGTAGTACAAACAAACAAACAGGAAAAAGTCAGTTTTAATCCCATAAAAACCATTTCCACCTAAACAGGTGTTGAACAGGTGTACCTCCAGGTCTAAGTGTGTGTATGCCGTGTTTATCTGTGATAGTGTTAATCTTGTGTTTGCCTGATTCAGGTAAGTGTGTTTGGATTTGGTGCAGACCAGTACGGAAACTGGCACCACTACTGGGAGAAGAACCATCTGGCTGGAGCGTTCCGACACACAGGAGTCCATGATGGAGACTATGAATACAACATCACGCTGCTGTTGGCAGACAAGCACAAAGTTCAGATGTTTAAAGGCAGATGATGATAAGCTTGGGGTGACCACCAGATCAACATTGCTGAGCGTTCGGTGTCACTTTACTGCCTCCTGAAGCTGCTGTTTTCATTTCAAACCAACAGTTTGTGTGTGGCGGCTATTCATCAACAACGTGTCAGAATCAAGAACCTCAGCTCGGGTTTGATCGTCAGCAGCATGAAGTATACTTACAGTACATGTTCTCTCTGTTTGTCCTGCTGTTTCGACACATTTCCTGGGGCCATTTGAAGCTTCGTTTGTTCATAGTAAACATTACAAAGTCCGCTGAGCAGTGTCATGCTGCCGATGCCCAGACGTGGCGCATGGGATTTAGTGGAGAACTGACCAGCAGATGTGCTCCCTCCACGGAGCCCCAGTGAGGGTATTCAGGCCGAACCAGGCCAGTTGTTTACCCCATGGTCACTTTCAGGTCTTAACAGAACCAATCCAGGTTGTTCTGGTCATTTCTGTTTTCAATTTTCTGAGCAGCCAATCAGAGCTGAGGCGGAGGTGGAGGGACGCTTTAAAGCTTCAGCATCTCTGGTTTATTTTTGTCTGTTTTTATTATCTATGTTCATAATCAGCTTTCTTCTCCTCCAACTGTCCTTAACAACACAACAATGTCATAACACTTGAACAATGTTATAACAGCATCAACATCATTATAACCGGGTTAAAACATCAGTAAAACATTATAACGTTTGTCCCAGTTGTAGATTAACTCCAGTTAGTTTTGGCATTGTCACAGCATTTGCCCGCTCTCCTCCCGCTCACCTCTGGCTCTCCTCCCGCTCTCCTCCGGCTCTCCGCCCGCCCTCCTCCCGCGCTCCTCCCGCTCTCCTCCCGCTCCTCCCCCCCCCTCCCCCGCTCTCCTCCCGCTCTCCTCCGGCTCTCCTCCCGCTCTCCTCCGGCTCTCCGCCCGCCCTCCTCCCGCTCTCCTCCCGCTCTCCTCCCGCTCCCCCCCCCCCCCCTCCCCCGCTCTCCTCCCGCTCTCCTCCGGCTCTCCTCCCGCCCTCCTCCACCCCCCCCCCCCCCCCCCGATCACCCCCACCCACCCACCCCCGCTCTCCCCCCGCTCTCCTCCTTATTGATCCTCCTTTTATTAATGAACACAACTGTTCTTTTCCGTGTGATGAATCACTAAAATCAGTTTGTTAAAAAGATGTGTTCGTTGAATCATTTAATTATTGATCGGAGCTCTGAACAAACGTTCCTGATTGGATCATGATTTTCGTTTTAACTGCTCTACAGTCCAGCGTTGTTCGTTCCTGGAAGTGATTCACTTTCTTTTCCAACCTGAACATGGAACTGGCATTTCTAGAAGGTCCGTGAAGGTGGAGTCATCACATTTCTATCCACTCTGTCAGGAAGTCCAAATGTCATCTTATGATTCAATGATGTTATAGTTGTTTTATTTGGTTTTGTGACAAAAAAGACAACATTCTTCATTCCTTTCAGATGTTCTTGGCCAGAACTCAGTCAGTTAAAAAAAGAAAGACAGTTTTAAAGATATAAGTATCTGCGTGTTGGCTGCTATGTAACGTTACTATAGTGTTCGTCAGGGTTTCTGTGGTTCTGCCTTGATACAACCACAACAATAGACCTTAAATAAAACAGTCAAGATGTGATCAAGGTGTGAATGTTCAACTTTATGTAGGAGCTTTCACAAACATGGCATTTACTATTTAGGAATTACAATTAGCTAACAAAGTCCCTCCATTTTCTGTTGGCAAAGTGACATATTTGCACAACTCACCATAACTTTGATTACTTAACCTGCATGGACATGAGCAGATCCTGAGTTTCCTCCTGGAGATGTGTGTCCAGACCTTTATTGCAGCCTCCTCCAGATGTTCCTTCTTTTTGGGTCTGTCTTCACTTTTGTCTTCAGGAACAAAAATGCTCCACTGTTGGGTTCAGATGAGACTGCTGACTTGATCAGTGAAGAATATTCAATTTCTTTGTCTTCAGAAAGTCTTCATCTGCTTTTCCAGTGTGTCCAGGGTCTTTATTCATCTGCTCTGTAAAGCTCCATCCATCAGTTTAGTATCATTTATTTGAATGCGATCAGAGAGTGTAGACCTGCACACCTCCAAAACTTCTGTAAGCAGTCACTTTGTCAAAAAACACCAGTTTGACCCTGAGGTGTTTCCTTCCTTCTCCAGATGTTTCTCTTCCATCATTATCATACATGTTTATCTTAGACAGACAGACAGTACAATAAGGTGATTGTCAGCTAAAGTGTCCGACTAGAGGCTGACTGTTTGGACAGTCGTGCAGATGAGAAGTGAGAACAAAGAAAAGTAAAAGATGAGTCCAGGGGTCACTGTGCGAGTCAAGACAAGTGAGACAATACTTTGGTCATATAGTGTATATTAGTATGAATTATCTGTTTACTGGAGAACTAAGAGTTACATTCGGATCTTCTAGGAACTACAAGTAAACCTGCACTCTGAGAACGGAGAACTCTGTTAGGAACATGAGGAACCGTCAGGTCTTGTAAACTTTCTTCATGTCTTCTATTTACATCCATCAGCCATAATAATGTTACAGGTGACTGTGATGAAGCCATCAATGACCACGTTCCAGTCAGGCATTGCACTGGGACTCCTCCTTCATTTGGATGTTGTCCTAATATGTTAAATATTGGTGAAAACCAAATGTTCTCCTTATGGCATTGGTATGTAGAGACTGTAGCCACCTTCAATACATATCAATCAAAGCTCATGTTTATAAGTCAAAGAATAGGACAAACAGCCCAGGAGACTAACCCAGCCACCAAACTCCCAGGATGCAATGCCTGAGTCCTGGTGCCAATCACCACGGGGCAGTTGAAAAGGTCCTATTCACTTCAAAAGGAGCAACACATTTTCTTGACAGGTGACTTTAATGTTGACTGGTGTCCAGAGTTTCTCTTAGATTGAGATCTGGGGTTTCACTGGACTGTTCCACAGCATTGTTTTAAAAAGGAGGACCGGAGAGTGTGTTTCAACTATAGGGGGATCACGCTTCTCAGCCTCCCTGGGAAAGTCCACACCAGGGTATTGGAAAGTGTAATTCGGCCGATAGTCGAACCTCGGATCCAGGAGGAACAATGCGGTTTTTGTCCTGGTCGTGGAACACTGGACCAGTTCTATACCCTCCACAGGGTGCTTGAGGGTTCATGGGAGTATGCCCAACCAGTCCACATGTACTTTGTGGATCTGGAGAAAGCCTTCGACCATGTCCCTTGTGGTAATCTGTGGGCGGTGCTCTGTGAGTATGGGGTCTGAGGCCCTTTGCTATGGGATTTTCAGTCTCTGTAGGACAGAAGCAGGAGCTTGGTTCGCCATGCCAGCAGTAAGTCAGACCTGTTCCCAGAGCATGTTGGACTTCGACAGGGCTGCCCTTTGTCACCGGTTCTGTTCATAATTTTTATGGACAGGATTTCTAGGTGTAGCCAGGTGCTGGAGGGGGTCCAGTTTGGGAACCACAGGATTTAATTTCTGCTTTTTGCAGATGATGTTGTCTTGTTGGCTTCATTGAACCAGAACCTTCAGCATGCGCTGGGACTGTTTGCAACCGAGTATGAAGCAGCTGAGATGAGAATCAGCACTGGTCTTTGTACTGGACCATCATGGTGAAGAAGAAGTTGAGGCGCGACCTGGTCCTGAATAAGCGGATGAAGATGGCCGGATGAATGGGATGGATGGATGGATGGATGGATGGATGATTGGATGGATGGATGGATGGATGGATGGATGGATGGATGGATGGATGGATGGATGGATGGATGGATGGATGGATGGATGGATGGATGGATGGATGTCCCACAGCATTTGAATGCTTCCTCTGAAAACCACTTCATTGTTTTACCATAATGCTGCAGGTCTTTGCATGATGAAAGTCAAAGCTCATATGGAGATGGGACGTCTTGAGTCCGCTCTAGACTCATCTGATCAGAGAACCAGAGAACCTTCTTCAGGTAGCCTCTAATAATTTTTTTACTAGACTTATAAACATTATTTTTTATTTTCTGTAGACATTGGCCAACATTTCACAAAGGCCTCCTAGTGAAGGGTCAAAGACGTCCTGTAGACGGACACATCTGGTCTCTGGAGCTTTGCTACTCCTTCAGATTTGACATTCGTGTCACCTCTCTGATTGATTTCCTGGTCCATGAGTAGTGTGGTGGGCCACCTTTTCTTGGAAGACTGTATTGCCATATTATTTCCATTTTTTAGTTGTGGATTTAATCATGCTTATGTGAACACAAATGTATGCCTTTGGGAGCTCAGTTCTTTGCCTGGTTGCTAAAAGTATCTAAAAGACCCAGATTCCAAGAGAAAACACCTCAAGAACCTCTATGCCTTCAGTGCATCCATGATCTGCTCCAGAAACAACAGTAAGGTGTGGATAAGAGTTGTGTTTTATGATTCAGTGCAACAGAATTAAAAACAGGAGGTTTCAATCATCCATGAGTCTCAAAGGTGCCTTATCATTAAAACCAATAATTTATCGTACATTTCTGGTGTCTATAATGTAGATTTTAGAGAAAAGTAGTTGTTAAGTGCCTTTAATGGGAGAACATTAAATTGTACAGTGACATAAATATGACTTTTACACATTTAAAAGAAGGTTGCAGAGTTAAATCAACCCCAGATCTGTTAATAGATGGCCAATAATGTAAACCTTCATTCAGGGATAAAAATGTCGTAAACAAAACAGTTTTACCATACAACTTAATATTTGTTTGCAGGATAATTAAAGTTAACATTAGTACAAGCTATGTCAGAAAAAATGTCTATTTTAATCCTCTTTAATGTCCTGTTGTGTCTGGACTAAAATGATCGCTGCCGCTGTGGTAAATTACACCCCAGCATCTGTACAGTGCGCTGTATAAGTGAAGTATTCGTTTTGCCATAATTTAGAGAAATGCTTCAGTTTATGTCATTTGACACACTAATTAAAGTTTAAACTCCTGACCATTTAATAACTGACCTGGAGTTGATTTAACTCCAGAACGTTTGTGTTCTCATTTTTACCTACAAGTATGAAGAGTGTTTTTGAAATGTGAATTATTTAAGAAATTATGCAGGAAAATAAAAGCGCAGCTGTTGTGCAATGAGATGTGTGAAAAAAATAGGGAGGTTAATCATTTCAATGTCTTAACATTTCACAAATATGGTGTTCAGACTGCAATTCAACCTCTGCAGGTCGTCTGTGTAGACACATAAACACAGCTGGAATATATTTCATCACAAAACTGATGGCAAGTCTAATTAGTCCTTAATCATATTATGGGATGTGAAAGGAAAACACAACATTTCAGTGATATCGAACCATGTTATAATTAATTTAGAGTAAAAATCCAGATTTTAGACATGATTAGAGGTTTGACCACTCTTCGCTTGTTCTGTCATTTTTACTGTTCTCTTTTGTAGCTCATAAAAAATTCTTCTCATGATTAAAATGTTTTGTTTTACTGATGAAATCATTAATCTATGAGCCTTAATTAGTGAAACATGTACATGTGATTGCCATTCATAGTGTGCTTGTCATTTGCACTTGTTTTTTGCTGCCATTGCTCCCCAAGAAGAATACAAATGTGTGAAAGCAGATTTCTGAGGTTTCTTTAGATTCTCTGGTTGGAGTTGCCCTAAAATAAAAATCTGGTTAACATAACATTTTATATTTCAAGATAGTTCACAAACCAAATGAGCCAGATTTGCATGATCATAGTTCTAATACCAAGCCAGCAAGTCCATGTGGCCACATCTGGGTCAAAAGTGGACTATTTGGGTACAGAGTGGACTTAAATTGGTCAAATGATAGAGTTAAACTTTAACACACTCTTTGTTTATCTCATTGTTATTTTACGTTCTGTATACTGCTCGTCTTATAAGATAATTGTACACGTCAGAGAATATATCTTGTACAAGTTGCTTATCTCCATGTCGTCTGTGACCTCCTTATTTTCAATAAAAGCCTCAAGAGGCCATCAGAGGGGGGGTGGACAGAGACGAGAGCAGCGGAGATGTGGTTGAGTTCTCTGTCCGTCCTCCGTGATGATGAATGAAAACTTACTGACTTGTCTTCCTTCCTTATTGTGTGTTTAATAAATGTTTAGGTCATTTAAACCTGACATTTAATTGGTCCTTCGAGCCAGATCCCAACAAACCAAGGAATCCAGCAGGTGTGGTGGACTTCAGGAAAACTGTGGACGTTTATAAAGTTCAAGACTGGTTTCCAGCCTCACCGGCTGGAGTCCAAGGTTGACGGGAGAACCGAAGGAAGACAGAGTCGGTAAGTGAGATTTTGTTATATTACCCTGAAAGAATAGGTTGTTGAGGGACGACGGAGTCCGATAAAGTCTGTGTTAAAGGCCGTGGAATTCTAGACACTGACGGTGAAAGAGGGGCGCCGGAGTCCGATAACGTCCGTGAGAAAATACGTGAAAATTCTGGACACTGATGGTTAAAAGAGAAAAATAGACGGCGGAACCGATAAATTCGGTGGGTAAAGCGACGTCATTTCTGTGTTGAGTGATTGTGAGTGTGACTGGAGATACAAAACCACCAGGTGTTTTGTCTCATGTAAACCAGTAGGAATGTAAACAGCAACCTGTTGTGGAAGCAGAGGCCAGAATCCTTCACTTGGGAATCAAGTTGAAGTGAGGATTACCACCTCAGGTGATTTAATTGCTGTCCTACTGACAAAAAATCCAGGTGTTTAGAATAAAAAAGAAGAAAAAAGATCTGTACAAATGGGCTGCTGTGTGAGCCATGATGATGATCATGTCTCAACAGGAGGGGACGACTGTCTGCCGTAACATCAAGAAGCCTTCGGAGAACCAGGAGATCCAGCAGCTCCACTTGGACCTCTGACAACGATCCCACATACATGGATGTCATCAGATCTCCACGAGGTGTCAGATGAGTATAAATTTGTAAGACCAGATAGCAGCAGGATTTGAGTCCTCTGTTTGGTGCACGTTAAACAAAAATGAACAACATCCACTACAATGTTCAGAAATTAGGAAGCTGGACACAGAACGGGTTCGAGGCTGTATTTGGACAGCTGTCTGCCACGTCTCTTATGACTTTCCAGAACAGGATTGTCCTGGAGAAGGGAGGTGTGTGTGTGTGCCATGTTTGGAAAATAGTGTTGCACTTTTTGATAACGCCGCTGCAGATGGTAGTCTTACCAAGGCCATACGAGGGCTGCGTACCCTGAATGGTAAAAGTGCTGAGGAGCACTCCGGTGTTGACACCTCCATGTGGGACTCCTGGCTGGATGCATGTGGCGAGTACCGAACCGTAGGATCTCCTGTACTAGTATCCATCGCTGTATTTTCAGCATTTCTGACATTGTGTGGTTGTTGTTGCATCCCGATGTCTGCGTGCACTGCTGAACCGATTGATCACCACAGCCGTCTCACCCGTGGAAGACCGTGTGGCACAAATGTATCTGCTGTAATGATGATGCAAATGATTATTTTGATGATGATGAAATGTCTCTGATACTGATTATAGTAATATCTCTTCTTTTTTGCCTTATAGAAACCCCTCTGAGCGTAAATGTCTTTGTTCTAATGAAAAATGACTCCATGACTGAAGATCACCTGAAGTGGTCTTGGACGACGTGAAATAAACAAAGATTGTGTTAAACCAGGAGGGAATGATAGAGTTAAACTTTAACACACTCTTTGTTTTATGTGATTATTATTTTACACACTGTATACTGCTCGTCTTATAAGATAATTGTTCACGTCAGAGAATATATCTTGTACAAGTTGCTTATCTACATGACATCTGTGACCTCCTTATTTTCAATAAAAGCCTCAAGAGGCCATCAGAGGGGGGGTGCAGACAGAGACGAAAGCAGCGGAGATGTGGCTGAGTTCTCTGTCCGTCCTCTGTGATGATGAATGAAAACTTACTGACTTTGTCTTTCTTCCTTATTGTGTGTTTAATAAATGTTTAGGTCGTTTAAACCTGACATCAAATGTCATGAGTTTCTTGTGGTCTCAGTACGATGGACACCGAATGTCTCCTCTGGTTTTTAATCTGGACCAGGGGCAGACGGCTGGTCTGGAAACAGCGGCTGGTCCCAAGACCTTAATGCTCCTCCTGAAGTGTTCAAAATCAGCATTTCAAATGGGTGGCAAGGTGCTAGATTATATAGAGATTTAAAAACATACAATGAAATCTTGAATTGAATTCTACAAGCAACTGGCAGCCAGTGCAAAGAGGACAGCGCAGGGGTAACATGATCCTGGCATCTGGTCGCAGACGACCTGGAGCCACGTTCTGGGCTAAGGTGGCGAACTGAGGACTGCTCAAGACCAGAATTCAGGGAATTACAGTAGTCCGAGCAAGATGATGTCAATCCATGTACAACTTGTTCCATTTGGTTTGGAGGCAGGTAAGGTTTAACCTTACTTACAAGTCTAAGATCAAAGAAACTTGTCTTCACCTCTGAACTAATTTGTTTCCCCAATTTAAAAGCATTATCACGAAAAACACCAAAGCTCTTTACAACAAGGTGACAACAAGAAGAAAATGTACTAAAACCATTGTCAGGCAGGCACGTTCATCAAATATTACAACTTCTGTTATTTGGTCATTTAAGTTTAAAAAATTAACTGACACCCAGACTTTTACTTCCTTGAGACATTTCTACAATAGTCCAAAGAGTTGTATTTGGTGTAAAAGGTAGATAGATTTGTACATTGTCAGCAAAGCAATTTAAAAAGATGCTTCAAAAATTGATCCCAAAAGCAACAAATATATTTAAAACAAGACTGGACCTAAAATTGAGCCCTATTGTAATAAAAAGGGCTGAGATTTACAGGAAAATATGTGTCTGATAAATATGACTGAAACGGACGTAGTAGAGTGCCTTTAAACCTGCACACGTCTCTCGGCGGGTCCGAAGAAGTTCATGATGGACTGTTGAAGTACAGAAGAGTTGCCTATGTCAAAAATTAAAAGAAGATTAAAATATGTTTAAAGTCTGATCTGAGTTTAGTAGCAGGATTGTGAAGTTTGCTGCAATCACATATAAACGGTCTTGCTTTGGCTTCCAGGTAAAATAGTAGTGTTGCTCTGAGAGCTACATTTACATTTTCTGCTGCTGTTGCAGTGGATAAATGTGAAACAATGACCCTCAGCTGAACTGTGATCAGATTTCGCCTGCCCTTCCTGAGATGCAAACCCATCTGCCCATTTTAACCCTTTGTAGGGTCACGGGGTCTGCCAGAACCTGTCCTGGGTTATTATAGGCAAAAGGCAAGGACACACCTCTGGGTAATTTAGATAAACCAATGACCCCCACATGCATGTTTTTGGATGGTGGGAGGATGCCAGAGTACCCAGAGGCAACCCAAACAATCACATGGAGAACATGCAAACTCCCCACGCAAATACATGAAAGAGATTAATACATTTTGGGTTGACTCAGCATGTCGAAGCCACAAGTCACCCCGGTCAAGTGTGCAGACTGACCCACCGCAGGTCCGAGTGGAGCTCCGCTGGTCCGCTGGATTCAGCTCTGGTGGACTGGTTCATGTTGTTTACTAGTGGTCCAGTAAGTCAACTTACAATTAAAAATAAAAGAGAACATGTTTCATGTTTCAAGCGTGGATAAGACCAGACAGCTTCTGCAAACTGGAACGTGGCCAAGTTAGCACAGCGCCTTGATGTCCTCACTGAAACAGGAAGTCCCATCTCAAACGTTTACCCGAAGCTCTGTAGCGCCGCCGGCATGAGTTTTCATTTCAGCTCCACTATTTTTCATTTCAGCACCGCTAGTCTTCATTTCAGTTCCGCTACTCTTCATTTATGTTCCGCTAGTCTTCATTTCAGAGACGCCAGTCTTCATTTCAGCGCCGCTTGTTTTCATTTCAGTTCTGCTAGTCTTCAGTTCAGTTCTGCTAGTCTGCATTTCAGTTCTGCTAGTCTTCATTTCAGTTCTGCTAGTCTGCATTTCAGCTCCGCTAGTCTTCATTTCAGTTCCGCTAGTCTTCATTTCAGTTCTGCTAGTCTTCATTTCAGTTCTGCTAGTCTTCATTTCAGTTCTGCTAGTCTGCATTTCAGTTCTGCTAGTCTTCATTTCAGTTCTGCTAGTCTGCATTTCAGCTCCGCTAGTCTTCATTTCAGTTCCGCTAGTCTTCATTTCAGTTCTGCTAGTCTTCATTTCAGTTCTGCTAGTCTTCATTTCAGTTCCGCTAGTCTTCATTTCAGTTCTGCTAGTCTGCATTTCAGTTCTGCTAGTCTGCATTTCAGTTCTGCTAGTCTGCATTTCAGCTCCGCTAGTCTTCATTTCAGTTCCGCTAGTCTTCATTTCAGTTCTGCTAGTCTGCATTTCAGTTCTGCTAGTCTTCATTTCAGCTCCGCTAGTCTTCAGTTCATGGCCGCCCGTCTTTATTTCAGCTCCGCCAGTCTTCATTTCAGCGCTGCTAGTCTTCATTTCAGTTCCGCTAGTCTTCATTTCAGTTCTGCTAGTCTGCATTTCAGCTCCGCTAGTCTTCATTTCAGTTCCGCTAGTCTTCATTTCAGTTCTGCTAGTCTTCATTTCAGCTCCGCTAATCTTCATTTCAGTTCTGCTAGTCTTCATTTCAGAGACGCTAGTCTTCATTTCAGCTCCGCTAATCTTCATTTCAGTTCTGCTAGTCTTCATTTCATGGCCGCTCGTCTTTATTTCAGCTCCGCTAGTCTTCATTTCAGCGCTGCTAGTATTCATTTCAGTTCCGCTAGTCGTCATTTCAGTTCTGCTAGTCTTCATTTCTGCTCCGCTAGTCTTCATTTCAGTTCCGCTAGTCTTCATTTCAGTTTTACAAGTTTTCATTTCAGCACCGCTAGTCTTCATTTCAGCACCGCTATTTTTCATTTCAGTTTCGCTAGTCTTCATTTCAGCTCCGCCAATCTTCATTTCAGCTCCGCTAGTCTTAATTTCAGTGCCGCTAGTCTTAATTTCAGTTCCGCTAGTCTTCATTTCAGCTCCGCCAGTCTTTATTTCAGTTCCACTAGTCTTCATTTCAGTTCCACTAGTCTTCATTTCAGCACTTCTAGTCTTCATTTCAGCTCTGCTAGTCTTCATTTCAGCGCCTCTAGTCTTCATTTTAGTTCCGCTAGTCTTCATTTCAGTTTCACTACTCCTGCTTTTATCCTTTCAGCTCTGGTTTTAGATGTTTCAGTATTGACACTTGATTTGAGTATGCTTGAACAGATTTGATCAGAGTGAATGTACAGTATTCATAATTAGCATCATAGATCAGCATTAACTGAGTGAGATGAGCTAAGACAGGTGTGACTGAAGTGGGGGTGTTCAATCTACCTTTCAAACCTGTTTGATTCACCCATTTGCAGCATGGTGCGGTTAATAAAATATCACCCTTCTGCAACCTTTGGGTGACGTCACACGAAGGTTTGTCCAGTCTTCTTAAACAATCGTTTTGCCAAACACAAAAACATTTTTGTTCATCTCATATAAAATGTCTCCTTTTGGCTGTTTCACATTCTAAGATGTGCCAGTGTTTCGTCTACTGCTGTTGAGATATGTTTTATCTGTGTACTCAAGTTGTGAATTTATTTTATGTCTGTAGTTAAGCAGCATTTGATCCCCGCCACCAGGTGGCGCGAGTTTTATTTTTGGGTCAGGCACATTGGCTGTGAGACAACGAGTTGTGTTACGAACATGTAGACCTGTTACAATAAACTAGTTAACGTTTATTAAGTTTATGTGCCTCCGTGAACATTCTTCGCTCGAGTTCAACGCAGTGACGCTGTGAGACTCCAACAGGTTATGGGCCCAGGAGCAACTCGAAGAAGTTTGATGTTTTATTGCCGATAGAAAGTCGCGACGGACAGCGTGCTAACGGCAAACTAGCATCATGGATCAACGAGGGACAAGTAGGTTACCTCGAATAATGTTTGACGGAGATGAAAGCAAGTATGAGCTTTGGGAAACTAAAGTGCTTGGACATTTGCACCTATTAGGGTTGAAGGAGACTGTTTTGAGAGAACCGAGGGGTGAGGCCGCGGTAGCAGCCGATGCTAAGAAAAATGCTGACGCATATGCCGAGATGATTCAGCTGTTGGACGACAAAAGCCTGTCGTTAATTATGAGGGAGGCGTCCGATAACGGAAGAGATGCACTGAAAATTTTGAGGGGCTATTATGCAGGAAGAGGAAAGCCCCGCGTCATCAGCCTGTACACCACGCTGACATCGCTTCAGAAACGGAGCGAGGAGACCGTTACAGATTACGTCATCAGAGCCGAGGCCGCCATTACGGCGCTGCGCAACGCGGGTGAGACGTTAGCAGATGGCCTCCTGATTGCTATGATTTTAAAAGGACTACCTGAAAGCTTTAAACCATTTGCAATACATGTAAATCATAATAAGAACGATATGACATTTCCAGAGTTCAAAACAGAGTTGCGCAGTTACGAAGACACAGAAAAGTTAACTGCGGCAGAGTCAAATGACAATGTGATGAAGACAATGGCAAGAACAGGGCGAAAACACATCAAGTCGAGTGCACACAGTAGAGACTACAGTGATGCAGATATCAAATGCTTTAAGTGTGGAACAAATGGCCACAGAGCAAAAGCATGCAGGAAGAAAACGTGGTGCAATCATTGCAGGAGCAGCACACACAGTGATACCACCTGTAGACACAAAGGCAAGCAGGATGGAGCAAGGAAGGTCGCAGATGAGAGCGGCAACGGATCTGGAGCTACAGCTGCAGATTACGCCTTCAGGGTTACTGATGCAGACGGTAAAGGCCAGCGGCAACCAGGACGTTGCATTAAGGAGAAGGACCTGATGGTCGACACTGGAGCTACCTCACACATCATTAATGATGTCGCCAAGTTCAAGAGCTTTGATGAGACTTTTAAACCGGAAACACATGCTGTGGAGCTAGCAGATGGCACTTTGTGCAAAGGAGTCGCTCAACGAAGAGGGAATGCAGAGGTGTTCCTGATAGACAGTACGGGTCAGCCGCACAGAACAACCCTGAGAGGAGCATTGTTTATTCCATCATATCCCCAAGACATTTTCTCAGTGAAGTCGGCTACAGCATCAGGAGCTACAGTCACTTTTAAACAGGGACAGGACGTGTTAACTCACAAAGACGGTACTAACTTTACCATTCATGTGAATGGAAAGTTGTATTATTTGCAAACTGAAATTGACCATAATGATAAATGTAACGCCTGTCACGATATGCAGACATGGCATGAGATATTAGGTCACTGCAACTACGAGGATATACTAAAGTTGCGAAATGTGGTAGATGGGATGTCTATTAAGGGCAGAACAGATAAGCCTGACCACGAATGTGAGGTGTGTATTCAGGGGAAATTTACACAAACACGAAACAGAAATCCTGATAAGAAAGCAACAGCCCCCCTGCAGATGGTCCACACAGATTTAGCAGGACCAATAGCGAATGAGTCTATTGATGGGTACAAATATGTGCAGTCATTCACAGATGATTACTCTAGCGCAGTATTTGTATATTTTTTGAAGGCAAAAAGTGATGCACCGCAAGCAACAGAGAAATTTTTAGCTGATGTTGCCCCTTATGGGAAAGTAAAATGCATCCGATCGGATAACGGCACCGAGTTTACATGCAGAGACTTTCAAACTTTGTTGAGGAAAAATGGTATTAAGCATGAGACATCAGCACCATATTCTCCTCATCAGAACGGCACTGCCGAAAGAGGCTGGCGTACTCTTTTTGAGATGGGTAGGTGTATGCTAATTGAAAGTCAGTTACCCAAATGCCTGTGGAACTATGCTGTTCAAACAGCAGCCATAGTGCGAAACAGATGCTTTAATAAGCGAACAGGAAAGACTCCTTTCCAAATGCTGACGGAAAGAAAGCCAGACCTGTCCAAAATGCAAAAGTTTGGATCTGTATGTTATACATACAGACAAGACAAGGGAAAGCTTGACTCCAAGTGTGACCAAGGATTTTTTGTTGGTTATGACAAAAACAGTCCAGCCTATTTGGTTTATAATCCCGAGACTGAAAAAGTTCAGAAACATCGACTTGTCAAATTTGTGAGCAAGATGAGTGCAGAAAGGCAAACACAAACAGGTGAAGATGAACCAAATGATGATTATAGTAGAGTAAATCTACCTATTCCTGACAGTAACACACACAAACTCGACAAAGACGTTAAGGCAGTTCAGGAGCAAGCAGTAACAGACAAAACGCCACAAAGTGACACGTTTGAGTATGACCAAAAAGAGCCAGGTGTAGCAGGTGACGCAGGTGTCAGTGAAAGGTATCCTGCGAGGGAGAGGAGAAAGCCCAGTCATTTAAAGGGTTTTGTGACTGCTACAACTGAGGTTCATACTAACATAGACTACTGTTACAGAGCAGTATGTGGTATCCCACAAACATTCAAAGAAGCTGTAGAGTCAGATAACTCAAAACACTGGATTAGAGCCATGGATGAAGAAATCCAATCATTGAGGGAGAACAACACCTTTACCCCCACTAGTCTGCCAAAGGGCAAGAAAACAGTGGGGGGGTAAATGGGTCTATTCTGTGAAAAGTGACATTGATGGTAATGACAAGTACAAAGCCAGATTTGTAGCTAAGGGCTACAGCCAGGAGAAAGGAATAGATTACGGTGAAATATTTTCACCAACAGCCAACTTGACAAGCATAAGAGTTTTGCTACAAAAAGCAGCTCAAGAGAACTTGTTACTTCATCAAATGGATGTAACAACAGCTTACTTACATGCGCCCATAGATTATGAGATTTACACTGACCAGCCAGAAGGTTATGAAGAAGGGGAAGATTTGGTTTATAAACTAGAAAAATCTCTGTACGGCCTGAAGCAGTCTGGTCGAAACTGGAATAGAGTTTTACATGACTACCTGACTGAAAACGATTTCACACAAAACCCCGCAGACCACTGTGTTTACACCAAAGAGACAGACAATGAGAAAGCAATAATGATCATCTGGGTTGATGATGTGATAATTGCAGCAAGCAAAGAAAAAGTCATGAGAGATGTGAAAGAGATGCTTTCAGCCAAGTTTAGAATGAAGGACTTGGGCAGACTTAAACATTTTCTTGGAATTGATTTTGTTCATTTTGATGGATGTGTAAAAATGTCGCAAGAAGCATATGTCAACAAGATACTGACAAGGTTCAATATGCAAAACTGCAAAGCCAGGGAAACTCCCTGTGACCAGAAGCTGTGTTATACAGAAGACGCTGTTAAGATGAAAGATGTGAAGATGTACAGAGAGGCCATAGGCAGCCTGATATATCTTACAACATGTACGCGTCCAGACCTATGTTTCGTGGTAAGCAAGTTATCACAATATTTGTGTGAACCAACAGAGGAACAGTGGGTTACAGTGAAGCATGTTTTCAGATATCTCAAGGGAACTACAAACAAGGAGCTGTGTTTCAGGAGAAACGACACTGAAAAGTTGGGCATAGTGGCCTATAGTGATGCTGACTGGGCAGGTGACACTGCAGACAGGCGGAGCACTACAGGTTACTGTGTAAGTCTGAGTAAAAACAGTTCTTTAGTTTCGTGGAAAACTAAGAAACAACCTACAGTAGCGCTTTCTACCTGTGAGGCAGAATATATGGCTCTAGCCTCTACGATGCAAGAGTGCAAATATTTAGAGCAGCTATTAGAGGGTATTGACCATTACAAATACACACAGACAGTAGTGTATGAGGACAACCAAGGAACAATTGCTTTAGCCAAAAATCCCGTGAACCGGCAGAGGTGCAAACATGTGGATATTAAATATCATTTTGTAAGGTCGATTGTAAATGAAGGGAAAATGTGTCTGTTATATTGCACTACTGACGACATGGTAGCTGATATTATGACCAAACCTGCTTCCAAGCTAAAACTGAAGAAATTTGCAAACAGTATGTTTGGTGTTTAAAGGAGTGGAAGGATCCACAACTGTACTGCAGTTTACAGTATTATTTTTGTTTGAATCTGTGCAACCTGAGTACAAGTGGGGGTGTTGAGATATGTTTTATCTGTGTACTCAAGTTGTGAATTTATTTTATGTCTGTAGTTAAGCAGCATTTGATCCCCGCCACCAGGTGGCGCGAGTTTTATTTTTGGGTCAGGCACATTGGCTGTGAGACAACGAGTTGTGTTACGAACATGTAGACCTGTTACAATAAACTAGTTAACGTTTATTAAGTTTATGTGCCTCCGTGAACATTCTTCGCTCGAGTTCAACGCAGTGACGCTGTGAGACTATAACAACTGCCTTTAAGAAGGGGCATTTGCAATCACAGAGATGATAGTTTAATTTTGTGATTGATATTCTAAAATATATTTTTTATAGAGTTACGGTACATTTTATCAGAAAGTGTCGCGGCTCCTTTTAGATCTGATGACGTCACCAGAGCCGAATAAGAAGCAGTACACGGAAGTGGTGGATCTGA
>CM026217.1:0-145000 GCA_014839995.1 Xenentodon cancila | reverse complement strand
TATCCTTTTCATTTCAAAATAAAAACCCAGTTAAAATGAGCTAGTTGGTGTGCAGGGATCTTGGAAGGATGAGTTGTCAGAGGATTAGGAGAGAAATGTATTGTGATGTACTGCATTACCCTCTGTACTAACATTAGTTACCATTTTAGACAAACGCATTCACAAGTATATCCATTTACACCATTTTGGTCCCTCATGAAAGTTTACACTCCAGCTGGGGTTGAATTAGTCATAAAAAGGCATTGGACATGTTTTATCCCAGTTTCCTGCTGATGGGTCTGTTATTTGAAAGTCGCAGCGTGCCGTTGGACTTCAGGGAAGTACAGACAAAAGTGCTTGGGAGTGTTCATTGCTCCATGGCAGCTGTTAGACCTGTAATTACAGCTTTGGTGTGATGAGTGAAACAGTCCCAGCATCGCTTCCACACATAAAATGACTTATGGTTTGTAAGATTTCACATAGCTGATAATGGGGTTTCTTCTGGTTTGAAAGCTTAATTAAATTTCAGTTTTTGCAGTAAAGTTGCAAGTTTGGCTCTGCTGAGAGCTGACCGGGCCGTCCTGGCCTTGTGATAGCACTGCTGCTTGGTAACTCGCATCAAGACAAATGTCTTACTGACGCTGAGGCGGCGACATGAAAGTGTAGAAATGCTGCAGGGGCAGTTGCAGCAGATCTCTATGAAGCATGTGAAGCTTAATATGTGGTACTTTTTTAAGTACAGAATGAACTGGAGGCACCCCTTTGTGATGTCACCCACAGCACTCTGAGACTCTTTACTGCAAAGCACCATGTTGGTAGGAACCAACTTCGCCAAAAAAATGGTAAATGGGCAGAACAAGCAGATCTGGAAAACTTCTTGATCACTCCTACCTCCACTCGGTTTATTATTTATACAGCGTCTATTACAACATAAGCTGTTTCTAGGATCTTTCCAGAGACCAGAACATGACCCATATCAATTATTACATAAACAAAAGCAGGTAAAAACTCCCCTTTAAGAGGGAAGAAACCTGGATCAGGACCTGGATCATAAGGGGGAAGAAACCTGGATCAGGACCTGGATCATAAGGGGGGACCCTCCTGCTGAAGACCAGCAGGGTAGAGCAGGAAGAACAGCACTGGTCCTAACACACTAAAGTTTACACCAACTAGATGTTTTACTAAACAGAAACGTTTGAATTTTGGTTTTAAAGGTGGAGGTGGTGTCAGACAGAAAGAGAAACCACCTGTGTCTCTGTTCTTCATGTTTTTTAATTATACTGACAGAAACAGAGATTAAAATCTTGAACGGTGTTCATGTGAGATAGTGATGGGAAAACGCCACGACAAGAGAAACGTTTCACACTAAAAGCTGTTTGTGCAGATTTAAAACCTTGAATCTGTGTTGCTGGCATTAAGGGAACAGACAGAACTCCTTTTGCTCATTTATCTGCTTCTTTCCCTGTAATTTGTTGGGCTGCAGGGTTGGATTCAATCAACTGCAATTCTGCAAATGCTGCACCAGAACAGCTGTCTAACATATTTTTTTTAGTTTTTGCCTTTTTTAAAAAAGGATTATTTAATTTATTAAATAAACCTTTTTTCAATGTCCAGTGTCAGTGTGGGGTAGGGGAGGTCTGGGCATCTCTGCTCAGACTGCTGCCCTTGCGACCCGATACCGAATAAGCGGATGAAAATGGATGGATGGATAATGTCCAGATCAACCTTGCAGCTCCAACTTCTGTCTGCAGATGTCCAAATAACAACAAGCAGCTTTATTGAGCTTGATGTCAGTAATGATCTGGGCTGCAGCTCCTAGAGAACATCTGCCAGCTTTAATCCCAGTTCTGGCAAAGCTGCTTTTCTCCGAGTCAGTGGCCTAAACGCTCTGATCATTTCTATTGATCTGAAAGCTCTCACAGGGTTAACATGCTGTAATTGGTCACAAGCTATTGACTTTATAAATTTCCAGCTGTGAGACAAGAAACGATTGATTGGCTGTGGTTTTGGACTTTTTTCCTCCACTGGAATATTTAGTTTTTTTCTATTTCTGTTTTTTTGTTTCGTAAAATTGGTAAAATATCATATATTTATCCATTAAGAAAAACTATGGGTTGTTTGCTGTTGTATTTAAAAAAAAAATCTAGTAATATTTGAGTCAGTTTTGCAAATTAGGTGGCACGTGGCTCGGAGGTGGCATGTAGATCAGATTTTGCATGTAGCTCGGAGGTGGTCCGCAGTTTGGAGGTGGTCCACAGCTCTGAGGTGGAATGTAGCTGGCAGGTGGTCTGCAGCTGGGAGGTGGTCTGCAGCTGGGAGGTGGTCTGCAGCTGGGAGGTGGTCCGCAGCTGGGAGGTGGCATGTAGCTCGGAGGTGGAATGTAGCTCGGAGGTGGAATGTAGCTCGGAGGTGGAATGTAGCTCGGAGGTGGAATGTAGCTCGGAGGTGGTCCGCAGCTTGGAGGTGGTCCGCAGCTGGGAGGTGGTCCGCAGCTGGGAGGTGGCATGTAGCTGGGAGGTGGTCCGCAGCTGGGAGATGGCATGTAGCTGGGAGGTGGTCTGCAGCTGGGAGGTGGTCTGCAGCTGGGAGGTGGCATGTAGATCGGAGGTGGTCTGCAGCTGGGAGGTGGCATGTAGCTGGGAGGTGGTCCGCAGCTGGGAGGTGGTCTGCAGCTGGGAGGTGGCATGTAGATCGGAGGTGGTCTGCAGCTGGGAGGTGGTCTGCAGCTGGGAGGTGGCATGTAGATCGGAGGTGGTCTGCAGCTGGGAGGTGGCATGTAGCTGGGAGGTGGTCCGCAGCTGGGAGGTGGCATGTTGATTAAATGGTGTGCTGAATGGTGTATATTTATATGATTATGTAATAATGTGTATTTTCATTTATATTTACAGTGCATTTATTCTGTTTATATGTTTCTATTGTCATTAAAGTCCATATGTGCAAACTTTGGTGTTTAAGTACATATTTAAAAAAAAAAGAACAAAACGGGACATCCGGCTGCGTTTGTTGAAGGATACATCTCATCTGCACCAGTGTAGTCTAAATCCAGGTGTGGTGTTCATGCTGGTGTTCCAGCATGTCAAGATCTTCACAAAAATGAAATCTCATAAATGCTCCCTTTCAAAACAAAACCAAATATAGGTGGACGACATCTTAGGCGAGGAGAGCGACAATGAGAGCGAGGGCAGAGGGCGAGAGAAGACAGGTAACGAGGAAGATGAAGAGGAGCAGCAAAAGAAGCTAGGAGCTGGTCCAGCACCAGGAGCAGGACTCTGTCCTCCGTTCCAAACAGTGGAAGAGGAGCTTCAGACATCATCAAGTGGTGCTGGTCCAGTCCACCGCGTCCCGAGGTGAGGCACCACTGTTGTCATGTCAGTTTTTTTGTTGTTACTGGAGCTTCTTCAGCCACACATCCACCATACTAAACTATGATACGACTTAACGTGCTGAACTAACGTCGACTTAACGTGCCAAACTAACATACGACTTAACATGCTAAACTAACGTACGATGAACATGCTAAACTAACGTACATCTTAACGTGCTAAACCAAAGTACGACTTAACATGCTAAACTAACGTACGATGAACATGCTAAACTAACGTACGATGAACATGCTAAACTAACGTACATCTTAACGTGCTAAACCAAAGTACGACTTAACGTGCTAAACTAACGTCGACTTAACGTGTTAAACCAACATACGACTTAACGTGCTAAACTAACGTACATCTTAACATGCTAAACTAACGTACGATGAACATGCTAAACTAACGTACATCTTAACGTGCTAAACCAAAGTACGACTTAACGTGCTAAACTAACGTACATCTTAACATGCTAAACTAACGTACGATGAACATGCTAAACTAACGTACGATGAACATGCTAAACTAACGTACATCTTAACGTGCTAAACCAAAGTACGACTTAACGTGCTAAACTAACGTACATCTTAACATGCTAAACTAACGTACGATGAACATGCTAAACTAACGTACATCTTAACATGCTAAACTAACGTACGATGAACATGCTAAACTAACGTACATCTTAACGTGCTAAACCAAAGTACGACTTAACGTGCTAAACTAACGTACATCTTAACATGCTAAACTAACGTACGATGAACATGCTAAACTAACGTACGATGAACATGCTAAACTAACGTACATCTTAACGTGCTAAACCAAAGTACGACTTAACGTGCTAAACTAACGTCGACTTAACGTGTTAAACCAACATACGACTTAACGTGCTAAACTAACGTACATCTTAACGTGCTGAACTAACGTCGACTTAACGTGTTAAACCAACATACGACTTAACGTGCTAAACTAACGTACATCTTAACGTGCTGAACTAACGTCGACTTAACGTGTTAAACCAACATACGACTTAACATGCTAAACTAACGTACAATGAACATGCTAAACTAACGTACATCTTAACGTGCTAAACCAAAGAACGACTTAACGTCCTAAACTAACATATGATGAACATGCTAAACTATGGTACGACTTAACATGCTAAACTAACGTACATCTTAACGTGCTGAACTAACTTACATCTTAACGTGCTAAACCAAAGTACGACTTAACGTCCTAAACTAACGTATGATGAACATGCTTAACTAGCGTATGATGAACACGCTAAACTATGTCACGACTTAACGTGCTAAACTAACGTACATCTTAACGTCCTAAACTAACGTACGACTTAACGTCCTAAACTAACGTACGACTTAACGTCCTAAACTAACGTACGACTTAACGTCCTAAACTAACATACGACTTAAAGTGCCAAGTTACCAAACGTCCTAACGCACCACACGTCTTACCCATATGACTTAACAAGCTAAATTATCGTAGAACTGAACATATCAAACTAATGTAACACTGACAGCGCCAAACTAACATACGTCTGGGACCATGGGGAAAACATCTTTCCTGGATTGTCCTGAATTCACTCACTTTGGCTCTGTGGAAAGCTGTGGAAAAAAGGTTTTTTTAGTTTTTTTATCAACACAGCATAGTTTGGTGCCTCTGTAGTCATTTAGGCAGTGTTTGTGGACAGCAAAATGTCCACAAAAACAGAAAATGTATTTATTGTATTGGAACTTTATTAGAAGAATTTCAGCTGGGTTGGCAGGTAGCTCACCTGGTTGAGCAGGTCCCTTGTACCCAGATGCTACAGTCCTTTTGCAGCTGACTCCAGTCCAGGTTCCAGTCCCAACACGGGTTCCGGCCCTGGGTTCCTGTCCCAGCCTGTGCCTGTCCGATGCTTGTCATCACCCTCTCTCTACAAATTTCCTGTCTGATTACTTTTGATAAATTCATATTCAATCTACTGTATTTATCCTTGAAGGGAAATTGATTATATACCACTAGAGCCACAAAATCTTCAGAAAGGCAGATGTGAAGCAACATTTAGGCTGCAGCTTTTCCTCCTGATCAGATCCTCCTTGCTGGCCCTCTACCAGATCTTTCTGCTCCTTTTTTCACCCAGTCTTTCTGGGTTCAGCAGTGTGAAGACACCTGACACCTCTGCTTAATGACCGGAGACCAGAATGTACTGTCCACACTGTTCCTCACTAGCTGCTGAGAGCTAGTGAAAGTCCACCTCCAGGTGGTGTGACGGTGTGAAGGAACAGCACATGATTATACTGGCTGACACTGGGAAGAGGTGTAAATTTGATTGTGAAAGCAGGTGGACACAGGTGGGTGTTTGGGCTCGGTAGGAAGACATCAGAAACACAGTTTAATAACCCCTGTAGTACTCTTGTGGATCTGCCTGAAGACGGCTTCAGTGATTGGTGTTTGAACATCACACATTTTTTTTGCTGTGAAGTTCAGATTGTACTTTAGTTTTGAACTTGATCTGAAGTTAGAGCCACATTTCTGTGTTGAGAAGATGAGAATAACTAAGGCTGGACATGCATTAGGAAGCAGGAAACATCAACCTTCTTTTTTTTCTACACAATCTATATTTGAGCCAAGATATTTGTCAAAGGAAATGTAGAAAATGAGGTTGCAATCAAGGATTATTTTATAATGTAACTTGCAGTGAACTCCCAGAAACAAGTTGTCTGTTTGTGGTTTCCAGAGACCAGAACATGACCCCCATTCAATTATTACAGAAAAAGAGCGATAGGAAAGAGGATGAAAAACAGAGAGAGGAGAGACAAACACTTTCAATTTCCAATTCAATTTTATTTATATAGCTTTTATTACAACACGAGTTGTCTCCAGGATCTTTCCAGAGACCAGAACATGACCCTGATCAATTATTACATAACATTACACAACAGCAGGTACAAAACTCCCCTTTAAGAGGGAAGAAACCTGGACCAGGACCTGGATCATAAGGGGGAAGAAACCTGAACCAGGACCTGGATCATAAGGGGGAAGAAACCTGAACCAGGACCTGGATCATAAGGGGGAAGAAACCTGGACCAGGACCTGGATCATAAGGGGGGACCCTCCTGCTGAAGACCAGCCGGGTAGAACAGGAAGTAGAGAGAAGAGACACAGACACACCGTCAAAGGTACAAGACAGTAAAATTATCCATCAGCAGCTGAACTAAGACTTCTGTGTAGATATGTGATATATGCATAATTCAATTCAATTCAATTCAATTTTATTTATATAGCGTCTATTACAACACAAGTTGTCTCTAGGCACTTTCCAGAGACCCAGAACATGACCCCCGAGCAATTGTTACATAAACAGCGGCAGGTAAAAACTCCCCTAGTGGAAGAAAAACCTTAAGCCAAACAGTGGCAGGAAAAACTCCCCTTTAAGAGGGAAGAAACCTGGACCAGGACCTGGCTCATGAGGGGGACCCTCCTGCCGACAACCAGCCGGGTAGAGCAAGAAATAAGAAAGAATAGAGACATAGAGACACCGTAAAAGGTACAAGACACGATACAATAGTAACTATCATCAGTAGTCCAATTAGACTTCTGTGAATATGGGTGATATATGGATAGACGGTGATACAAGGGGATGAGGACTGCAGGTCGGGATGTCAGCAAGTATCCAACAGACATCCATACAGACAGGTGAAGACAGACACTGGGATGGTCAGAGGTGGAACTGCAGGTCAGCAAGCAGCTCCTGAGGCTCTGGTCCGCAGGACATGCAAAGAAGAGGAAAAGAAGGGCCAGACAAGCACAAAAAACTACCAGAACAATGGACCACAATTAAGTTTATGGGATATTGTTAATAAATGAGGGTTGAGGTGAAGAAGAGACAGAGAAGGCAAAGAGAAACAGAGGAGGTGAAAGGCACCACTCAGTGGATCATGTTGGTGCCCCCCTGCAGCAGAGGTCTATAACAGCATATCTACACCGAAGCTGTTTAAGATGAGCTGCTCTAATCTGGTCCTGTAGCTGCAGCTTTGACTACTGGGCCTGACACATTAAGGTACTAAATGTACACTAACTATATGCTTTATTAAACAGAAATGTTTTAAGTTTAGTTTTAAAGGTGGAGGTGGTATCAGCCTCCTTAACCCAAACTGGAAGTTGGTTCCAGAGTGATGGTGCCTGATAACAGAAGACCCGTCCTCCAGATCTACATCTGGATCTTCTAGGAACTACGAGTAAACCTGCACCCTGAGAACGGAGAGCTCTATTAGGAACGTACGGTTCTATAAGGTCTTGCAAATATCGCGGCGCTAGGCCATTTTGGACTTTATACACAAGTAATAAAATTTTGAATTGGATTCTAAATTTTAAAGGGAGCCAATGGAGGGAAGCTTAAACTGGAGAGACGTGGTCTCTCTTGTTGATTCCTGTCAGCACTCGCGCTGCTGCATTTTGGATCATCTGGAGGATCTTCAGAGAATTACTTGGACATCCAGCCAACAACACGTTACAGTAATCTAGTCTAGAAGATACGAACGCATGAATTAGTTGTGATCTATAGAATCAAACCAGCGCTGAGGTCCAGCAGAACCAGTATGGACACTAATCCAGTATCTGAGGTCCAGCAGAACCAGTATGGACACTAACCCATTATCTGAGGCCATAAGAAGGTCATTCGAGACTCGAACCAGTGCTGTTTCTGTGCTATGATGCATTCTGAACCCTGACTGAAAAATTTCAAATAGATCATTTCTATACAAATGGTCACACAACTGGCTTGCAACTACCCTTTCCAGAATTTTAGAGATAAATGGAAGGTTGGAAATTGGTCTATAGTTAGCTAAAATGTCTGGGTCAAGAGAGGGTTTTTTAAGTAATGGTTTGATTACTGCGACTTTAAAAGCCTGTGGCACATATCCTAAGACTAGGGACAAATTGATCTGTTCCAGTATTGTCGGTCCAATAAGAGAGAAAACATTTTTGAGTAGTCGAGTTGGGATTGGGTCTAACAGACACGGGGATGATTTAGATCCATTGACGACTGAGTTCAGCTCAGAGAGGTCAACAAGAACAAAACAGTCTAGAGTCAGGTCGGAGCATAAGGGAGTCGCCAAGGTTGAAGAAATTCCCACAGCCACTGCCGGGAGGGCCTGGCCGATTTCCTCTCTAATTCTGGCAATTTTATTGCTAAAGAAGCTCATAAAGTCTTCACTACTGAGAGCTGCAGGGATGCACGGCTCAACAGAGTTGTGGCTCTTTGTCAGCCTGGCTACAGTGCTGAACAGAAAACGTGGGTTATTTTTATTATCCTCTATTAACACTGAATAATAGGCTGTTCTAGCTTTGCGAAGCGCTTTTTTATACACTATTAGACTATCTTTCCATGCATAATAAATATCTACAGACCTACTAGAGTACCACTTTCTTTCCATTTTACGCACTTTGTTTTAACATACGAATATGTGAGTTAAACCAGGGAGTTAAGCTCCTATGGTTAGAGACCCTCTTTCTCAAAGGAGCAACTACATCTAAAGCTGTGTGCAACACATCTGCAGTGCTACCAACAAGGAAATCAACGTCTGCAGAGGTAGAACCGAGGTCACAGCCCTCAACTGCTTCACTATGTTCCACTGTAAGAAGATGAAGAGCAATGATGAAGATGAAGAGTTACTAAATTTAGTAACAGCTTTATCGGATAGACATCTGCTAAAGTAATTCCTCCTATTATGCGTAACGTTGACAATGTTGAATTCAAACGTTATTAAATAGTGGTCGGATAGGAGGGAGTTTACATGCGACACTAACAGATTATCAAGTTCTACACCGTAGACGAGGACCAGATCAAGAGTATGATTAAGACAATGCGTCGGTTCGTTAACTTTTTGTAAAATCCCCATCGATTCTAGAAGAGAATCAAAAGCCAACTTAAGACTGTCGTTGTCAACATCCATATGAATGTTAAAGTCGCCCACTATGATGACTTTATCTGTACTGATCAATAAACTAGATAAGAAATCTGAGAACTCAGACAGAAACTCCAGATAAGATAGTTGGTGATCCACATAGATGAGGACTGCAGGTCAGGATGTCAGCAGGTATCCAACAGAGACATCCATACAGACATGTGGAGGTGACACTGGGATGGTCATAGATGTATCTTATGAGTTACTTCTTATTAATAACTGACTATTGAGCCAAAGAAGGGAAAGAGAAACAGAGGATGTGAGGGGCACTACTGTGGATCTACTGAGTGGTGTGTGTGTATATTATCAGAATGTCCAGGTAATTGTGAATATACTTATCTAACAAAACCCAGTAGCTGGATAAAAGGATTTGTGTTACTGCTAAAGAAGCTCCGTCGGGAGAGAGACAAGCCGCTGCGTGTACACGTGCCACCATCTTGAATCAATGTTGTGTTTTTTAATTTGCACTTTGTGTTTAAAATGTACTTATTGTGTAGCACCGAGGGTTTGAGAGTAACGTAATTTCGATTCGCTGTATGTATCTTACATGTGGTAGAATTGACAATAAACTTGACTTGACTTTGACTAAAGAAGCTCATAAAGTCTTCACTTCTGAGAGCTGCAGTAATGCACGGCTCAACAGAGTTGGGACTCGTGTGTTTGCCTTGAATAGGGGACACAGAGACTCTGAAATCCAGACTGTCCACCAGACCATGCTCGTGTGTCTCTGTCTGGTTTGAAGGATCTCACTCTTCTGCTGCCCAGCTGGCTGTTGCAGAAGGTTAAACACTCCTACATAAGTCCTGGCTGCTCCTTGATTCAGACAGGACTCTCTGGGACCTTCAGACCTCCAGGATCTGGCTTTAGTGTTTCTGTTCTGTCAGTCCGCATCCCTTACTCTACTGCTTAATTTTATTTGTCTCAAAGCAGGCTCACATCTGTTGCTAAGATACTGTGGTGATGTGAGCGTTTCCGTTTTGTTCTGGCCATCATCGAGGATCTGCTCCTGCAGCGTCGTCCCTCTCTATCTGCAGCTCTGATTACAGTTCTTTTCAAGTGTTTGCACTCAAACACCACCTCTGCAGCATTCACTTAGACTAACTAATATCCTCCTTGTGTATGGTCCTATGTTCTTGTTTCTATTCTTTCTTTTTTCTCCATCCTACCAGAGGGGGGAGGAATTTAAATCTACAATGACATTTAAAAGCTATCAAAAATCTGGTTTATAACATGAAACAAAACATTTAATTTTCAGTCAGAGTCAGTGTGAGTATTTTCTCACCACTTTTCCTTTTTTTCTCATTTAACAGAACTCGTTTGTCCTCAATTTTATAAGTCGGACGGGTCTAAATATAATACCCCGGAGCCTTGGCTGCTGTTGCCACGGAGATGGGGGCAGTCGAGGACCAAATCTCTTCTGTTAAATTCATTGCTACAGTTGACAACAAACATGATGAATCCATTGAATCCACAAAACACTAATGCAAAATTTAGAAATGGGCACATTTAAGCTGCAAATTTCCCTTTCAGTTTTGTCAACACGCCACGTGAGGTTTCAGTCTCATTCAAACCCGTTTCCCCGACCCCCACCCACTCGACATAGATCATGTCTGAACCCATATTTAAGATCTGTGCTCTAAAATGACAAGGTGTCTGTGCATAGATCGGGTGTCTAAAAAAAAGAAAACGTCAGATTCCAACAGAAGTGTAACATTAAGTCTTAATATTAGGAGGAGGAGAATAAATGAAGACCAAGTCCATCCATCCATTTATCCAGCCACCCATCCATCGTTCAACCAACCATATGTCCATATATCTACTTATCTAATCATCCATTTGTCCAAGCATCCATTCATCCACATTTGGTCATGGTTTTTTCAAACTGTGACCTGATGAATTTGTCTTCATTGGACACTTGACGGCTCCGGCTGGTCCATTGACTCATGCCTGTTTTTGTTAACTCTCCAAAGCTTTTTTTAAGCTGGCCTTGAGTGACCCTTTCTTAAGTAGAGGGTGGAGTGTCAAAATATCTGCTCTGGGTGGTGATGTTATCCAGACACTTCTGAGGGGTTATTACAGCTGAAGTTATATCCTTTTTTTTTTTTTTTTAAGCTTTTTGTTTTTTTTTTGCAACAGCACTACCCTTCTAACTTAAACCTGTCGTCATTTTTGTATTTTTGCCTGGTCTCTCTTAAGATATCTCTCTCCTAATTTTGTCAGGTCAGACTGAAAATGAGCTTCAGTGTGAAAAGTGAGGATGTCTGTTTTAACATATATTTGTTATGCACATCAAAATATTCTAAATAAACTTGATGTTCATACCTTCAAATGTGCAGACCACTAATACTGGGTCATGAGCAGAGGATGTAAATGTTCCGAAGGCCAGACAAGGTCACTGCTACTCTTTTCAGCGTCACTCAGGGAGAGGGTGTCTCACATACCTTAAGTCACAGAGGTACAGGAACCAAACAGTCTAGAGTCAGCTCAGGGAGGTCTACAGGAACCAGATGGTCTAGAGTCAGCTCAGAGAGGTCCACAGGAACCAAACAGTCTAGAGTCAGGTCAGGGAGGTCTACAGGAACAAAACAGTCTAGAGTCAGCTCAGAGAGGTCTACAGGAACCAAACAGTCTAGAGTCAGGTCAGGGAGGTCCACAGGAACCAAACAGTCTAGAGTCAGGTCAGGGAGGTCTACAGGAACCAAACAGTCTTGAGTCAGCTCAGGGAGGTCTACAGGAACCAGATGGTCTAGAGTCAGCTCAGGGAGGTCTACAGGAACCAGATGGTCTAGAGTCAGGTCAGAGAGGTCTACAGGAACCAAACAGTCTAGAGTCAGGTCAGGGAGGTCTACAGGAACAAAACAGTCTAGAGTCAGCTCAGGGAGGTCTACAGGAACCAAACAGTCTAGAGTCAGGTCAGGGAGGTCAACAGGAACAAAACAGTCTAGAGTCAGGTCAGGGAGGTCTACAGGAACAAAACAGTCTAGAGTCAGGTCAGGGAGGTCTACAGGAACCAAACAGTCTAGAGTCAGGTCAGGGAGGTCTACAGGAACAAAACAGTCTAGAGTCAGCTCCGGGAGGTCTACAGGAACCAAACAGTCTACAGTCAGGTCAGGGAGGTCTACAGGAACAAAACAGTCTAGAGTCAGGTCAGAGAGGTCTACAGGAACAAAACAGTCTAGAGTCAGCTCAGGGAGGTCTACAAGAACCAGATGGTCTAAAGAAAGGTCAGAGAGGTCTACAGGAACCAGATGGTCTAAAGAAAGGTCAGAGAGGTCTACAGGAACCAAACAGTCTAGAGTCAGGTCAGGGAGGTCTACAGGAACAAAACAGTGTAGAGTCAGCTCAGGGAGGTCTACAGGAACCAGATGGTCTAGAGTCAGCTCAGGGCCTAAGGGAGTCGCTGAAGCTGAAGAAATGCCTACAGCCACTGCCACAAGAGTGCCACTTTTTTCCATTTTGTACGCTTTTTCTGTCGGCATACGTATATGCGAAGTATACCAGGGAGTTAAGCTCTTATGGTTAGAGACCCTCTTTCTCAAAGGAGCAACTGCATCTAAAGGCAGCTCTAATAAAGTCCCTTAATGACATCCGTTCCAATACAGATTGTGGTAACACACACAGTCCTTGTCTTACTGGATCTCAGTCTTTTATTTGACACGGTCGACCATAAAATCTTGATAGACGGATGAAGACTTGGATGGGACTTTCTGGCACAGCTCTTGCCTAGTTGGAGTCTGTCAGGTTTAAATGACCTAACATTTATTAAATACACAATAAGGAAGAAAGATAAGTCAGTAAGTTTTTCATTCATCATCACGGAGGACGGACAGAGAACACAGCCACATCAGAGTTCTATCTAAAAGACAGGGACTATTTAGTCTCTTTAGGTAACTACAAATCAGAGATAACAAAAATAATATGTGGAGTTCCTCAAGATTCAATTCTGGGGCTTCTTATGTTTAACATTTATATGCTTCCACTTGCTCAAATTCAATTTAATTCATTTCAATTTTATTTATATTATTTATTACAACACGAGTTGTCTCTAGGCACTTTCCAGAGGAAGATTGAACATCAGCATTAACCTTCAAGCAGTAAAGCTAAAATCCAAGAGCCAATCCAGAAAGCTTGGAGTGGTTCTGGACTAAGACCTGAATTTTAACTGGGCGAGTCCTCACTAAGACCAAGAGACTGGACCATAAAGTCCAGTTCTTAGATCTGTACACGGGCTTCCCGTGTCCCAGAACAGATGTTAAAATCTGCTGCTGGTTTATAAATCTCTGAATCAGAGTCAGAGAGTCGGAGAGTCAAGTTTATTGTCAATTCTGCTACATGTGAGATACATACAGAGAATCGAAATTAGTTACTCTCAAACCCTCGGTGCTACACAATAAATACATTTTAAACACAAAGTGCAAATTAAAGAAACAATGATCTCAGGCCAAAGCACATCTCTGATCCCCTCGTCCATGATGAAGCAACCAGAACCCTCAGGTTGTCAGGGTCACGCCTACTTTCTTTTCCCGAGTTGGAACCAAACAGGTGAGGCAGCGGTCAGCTTTCATGCTCCTCACCTGTGAAACTCCCAGAATGCATCAGGGCTGCTGAAACTCTGTTGCTTTAAGTCGAGGTTGAAAAACTTTTTATTTACTGCTGCATTTCAGTATCTTCGACAATACAATAAACCTTTATTTCTTGCATTTTATTTGTTTAATACTTTTTAACTTATGACTGTCTGACTTTTAATTTCTGCTTTTAAACTCTTCGACTTCTAATGCATTTTTAACTCTTTTTATGTGAAGCACTTTGAATTGTCTTGTACACGACATGTGCTATACAAATACACTTGCCTTGCCTTGCCTTGCCTTGCCTTAAAAGACTTCTAAATGTTACTTTTGAAAGAGACATTTTTGTTGCCTGCTGAATTAATTCAGCCCTTTTCTGTCATGCCTTTTATAGCAGTTTTAGCCGTTTGCAGCACTGACGCTTGTTGTTATCAGGCCTCCTCACTTTTAATTTCCTGGTGCACGTGCATTCACGTGGCCTCTCCTTCTTGCCCTGTGTTTCTCTGGAGTACATTTATTTCCATGTGAAAATGAAAGTGTGAAACTTGTCAGCTTGAGTGAACATGTTATTACAGCATCGTCAGAACGGAGGCGATGGACGAGGCGAGGGGCTTGTAACATTTTCCTTTCAGGTTGTCAGACAGCAAAGTGTGAAACTCAAAATAGGTTCGGTCTTCTGGGATACTCATAGTGGGACTTCGGTTTTCTGCAGTGGATGAACAAATGTGATGTTAGTTAGTGTGTGTGTCGGGGGGGTTAAACACGTTTTATACACAAAGATACTTCACAAAAGCATGAAGAAAAAAAGAACTGAAAAATGAAACTGAGAAAAATGACTAAAATTGGCAAAATAATCCAGATAAAAATATTACAAATAAATAAAACACAAAATACATAAAAAAGTTGTACAATAACAAAAGGCTGCAGATGTGCAGAATTAAAGCATCTAAAAGTGATTAAGTTTAGAGCTTAGCTGTTTTAATTTGATTTTAAAGGTTTTTACATTTGGATCAAAGTTTAGCTCCATGAGGAGGTCGGTTGGTTTGGAATCAGTTTAGTGAACATCTCTGACATCTTTCAGGGATGTGAATTCTGTGTTTAACTGAAGCCAGAGGAAGGATCAGAGTGTTGGATTGATGTTCTCCCTCATGCAGGTGTTGGTCAGGATTCTTCTGAGTTGTAGATGTCTGACTCTCTGGATGTAGAGGCCAGAAAGCCGTTCATTACAGTAATCTAACCTTCTTTAAGCATAATCTTCATTTTAGCTGTTTTCAGGTTAGTTTTGACACAGTTTTCAAGTGGTCTGGACCATGTTCAGGTAGAAGAAGAGCACCATGGTCAAGCTGAACACCGGATTCCATCATAGATGATAGCTTCATTGAGTTACATCAGTTAATTGTTTCATTTCTACCTTGGACACGTCGCTTTGTTATGTACCAACCAATCAGCCCGGAGCTCAGTCACACTGCAGAAACCCATTAATGCATAGCCGATTTAATTATTAATGAGCACACCATCTCCTTATTAGAGCAGTTGACTAGGATTGTATTAGGGCATGTTAAATGCATGTAGGCAAATTTCGGTCAAAACAACCCATCTCTCTCTGTTCAGAGAAAACTAATTAAAACATCAACGAATGCCTTTCATGAGCCCGTTAATCATAATGTTGGAGGGGTGGCCTAGTGGTTACAGTGGTGGGCTTGGGCGTGCAGGACCCAGGTTCCAGCCCAGGGCTGGGCACAATGGGAAATCACTGGGGGCCCCTGAGCAAGGCCTGTAACTCCCAATTGCTCCCCGAGCAGCCCACTGCTCACTAGTGAAACTAGTTGATGGGTGCAATTTCGGTGCGTATCGTACATACATCGTGTGCACGATGTCCATACTGACAAGAATGGTAATGAGAAAAAAATAAGAACTCAGACACTATTCTTCCTGCTGGGAAGAACCAAGTCATGATGTTTAAGGATGGCAGAATGGATTTTATATTTAATGTTTTTGAACTCTTTGGTAGGAGAAAAGCCCAAACTGTCTGTAGCTTTTTTATTTCTTACAACCTAAGTTTGTCAGTGCCAAGATCAAATGTCCATTTTCATTAATAATAAATGACACATTCTTTTCTCTTGTGACTTAAACATTTTTCTCTTTTTGACATTTTGTCCTTAATGATTTTCCATTAGAGCCATTTACTATTTTAAATCCAGAAAAAACTAAAGCAACAAAATTTTATGAAACTATTTTATACCTGCAAGAGCAGTCCTCAGCTTTTGGTGTGTGTGGAAGTAAAAGCGCAGTTGTGCACATTGTTTTCTCGTCTCAGCCGCGAGAACGTCACTCTTCAGTCTGGTTGGTGTTTGCTTCAACAAGTCATGACTGGTGTGATGTGATGTGAAGCCTGGGATGACCCGCATCTAGATTTTTTTTATGATAGATGTGCAAGAATGTCTCCACAAGAAGACCCCAGCAGGCTGGATTTATTGTCTAATACATTGTCTCATGAAAACGTGGTACTTTATGTATGTTTAGATCTTGAATAAGGAAAATGACATAGCAGTTTCATGCTGACAGTTAAAGTGTAGGGGCTAGCTTGTATGAGGCACACATACTTATTTTAACCCACAATTGTCAAACCAGTGCTCATTCCTGAGTTGAAAATTTAAATTCTATCTTTAAGTCTTAAAGGAAGTGGCTGCTTAAAGGCACTAAAATCCAGTCCAGATCCATCCTGACCCACAAGCAGAACATCAACAGCGTTGCTGTCCTTTCAGTATAAACAGGGTGATAAAGCATAAAGGTGTGGAATAATGGTGTAAAATATAAATAATAGTGTAAAAGCGTGTGAAATAATGAATGTGTGATATAAGGAAGATGAGGTGTAAAAGCATGAAGGTGTGAAGGCTTGAAATAATGGTGTAGAGGGCCTGAAAGTGTAGAGTGAAATAATGAAGGTGTGAAGGTGTAAGAGCATTAATGTATGAAATAATTAAGGTGTGAAAGCATAAATGTATGAAATTATGAAGGTGTGAAGGCGTAAGAGCATTAATGTATGAAATATTGAAGGTGTGAAGGCATAAGACCATTAATGTATGAAATAATGAAGGTGTGAAAGCATTAATATATGAAATAATGAAGGTGTGAAGGCGTAAGAGCATTAATGTATGAAATAATGAAGGCGTGAAAGCGTAAGAGCATTAATGTATGAAATAGTGAAGGCGTAAGAGCATTAATGTATGAAATAATGAAGGTGTGAAAGCATTAATATATGAAATAATGAAGGTGTGAAGGCGTAAGAGCATTAATGTATGAAATAATGAAGGCGTGAAAGCGTAAGAGCATTAATGTATGAAATAGTGAAGGCGTAAGAGCATTAATGTATGAAATAATGAAGGTGTGAAAGCATTAATATATGAAATAATGAAGGTGTGAAAGCATTAATATATGAAATAATGAAGGTGTGAAGGCGTAAGAGCATTAATGTATGAAATAATGAAGGTGTGAAGGTGTAAGAGCATTAATGTATGAAATAATGAAGGCGTGAAAGCGTAAGAGCATTAATGTATGAAATAGTGAAGGCGTAAGAGCATTAATGTATGAAATAATGAAGGCGTGAAAGCGTAAGAGCATTAATGTATGAAATAGTGAAGGCGTAAGAGCATTAATGTATGAAATAGTGAAGGCGTAAGAGCATTAATGTATGAAATAATGAAGGTGTGAAGGTGTAAAAGTTTAAAGGTGTGAAATAATAAATTAAATTACGATGTGTGATTTAACAAGTTACCCCAGCCTGTGAGCCCGTTACAGTTGAATGAAACCCTCCAGACCTTCAAGAACTTCAGAAGCTCAGTTTTCTTCTGTCACACCTTGCCGTCCTTGCATGCTCTCATTCATTTAGGTTTTTAAGTTGTGTTCCATCCACGGATCCCGCCTTCCTCTGTCCTGGGGAGTAGCAGCACAGAAACAGCCTTTAAGCTTGGTTTATGCTTCAACTTCGACTTGATGACGTATTTAACGCACAGCACGCAACCCTGCGCTGTAACCTCCACCGTATTCTAACGTCCACCGCCACAGAAATGTTACAGCGGCATACGTGACGTCATTGCTGGTGCCCACGCTGCTGCCTACTGTTTGGCGGTGGAATTATAGGGGCAAACCCAACAGACGAGTATAAACGCCAACAACTCCCTCGCCCTGTACTGACAGGACATGTGTTGTAGCTACACGTAAATTAAATGGTAACTTAGCTCCAGTCCAGTGAAAGATGTTTTCTTTATACATCTTTGAACAGAACCAAACTGACATCATTAGTTATCAAGGAGCTACAGATCAGACCATCTAACTAAACCATGAGGACAGCTTACTGGCTGCCTCTGTCATCTGATGTCTGGTGACAGACGCGCACTACTGGATCAGCTAGATTTAAATAGTTTACTTTCACATATGTGCTTTACAGTTTAAAAATTTAGAAATTTTAGGAGTTCAGTTTCCACGAGTCAATGTCCAAATATTCACTATATGAACAAAAGGTTTCAGTCTCCTGACCGTTGCCCCGGCAGGGACTGCAACCGTAACCCTTGTATTCATCTACTTTAACGTGGAGTTGGTCCTCTTCTGCAGCTGGACCAGCTTCCAATCTTCTTGGAAGTCTTCTCAGCAGATTTTAGAGTGTTTCTGTGGGAATGAGTGTCCGTTCTGCTGTAGAACATGATGATGCTGGAGCAGAAGGTCTGGATCACAGTCTCTGTTCCGGTCCATCAAAAGTTCTGGATGGGGTTGAGATCAGGACTCTGTGTGGACCAGTCCTTCAGTGGAGATAAGAGGTCTACACCAAACCCTGGAAACCAGCCCATACCATGATCCCTCCTCCACCAAACTTCACAGCTGGAACAGTCAGACAGGTGACGTTCTCCCAGCATCCTCCAAACCCAGACTGAACATCTGACTGATCCTTCACTCCACAGAACATGTTGGTGTCCTTCCACCACTTCATCTGACACTTGGGACTGAAACCCCTACCATGAACATTCATTAATAAAGCACATTATTTTTCTGCACAAGTGGTTAGTTTGCACATTCACAAGTCATCCATGTATTACCTCACTATCAAGGGCATTTGTCAAACTTTTTTCACTCTGTTTAAATACTTGTGGAACCGGCACTGATCTGTTGGAGCATTTATTCTCTTCCAACTGAAACAAAAGTTGTTAGATAAGTGTTGCTTCTCACGGCGGTACTGGTGTCAAAGCTTTTGTTGAGGTTCAACTCTGCTTTGTCATGTTTTGTCTGTAATGATGATGATTGATTAGCAGTTCTGCTCAGGCCTGCAGGTCTGCAGGTCTTCCAGCAGCTGTTTTCTTCACAAAGTCTTCTAACTTAGTTTGTACTTTTTTTTTTTTTCTTTTTTTTTTCATTCTTGTCAGTGTGGACACGCTGTATGTACGATACACACCGAAATTGGACCTCTGCTTTTTCACTAGTGAGCAGTGGGCTGCCAGAACCAGCGCACGGGGAGCAATTGGGAGTTAAGGGCCTTGCTCAGGGGCCCCCAGTGATTTACCATTGTGGCCAGCCCTGCCCTACATTTGTTGGTATTATTGTGAGATGGAGTAACAGGAACAAACATCAGTGTTATAAATGCCATCAAGAGAATCTAAAAAGGATTTGAGACTTTTCTGGTTTTTATGAAGTTCCTCAGCCATTCTAGTATCAGTTAAAGTGGATTTAATTAAAATAAAAAAGTAGAGCTTTTATGACAAAAGCAAGACTTTAGGAAGACTGCAGTCCATCTCTCCATTCGTCAACCATCCATACATCTATCCACCCACCCATCCGTCACCTGCCATCCATCCAGTGTAATCAGAGTGGTCCAGACCAGCACAGAGATGGTATCTCTCCAAAGTTCTCCTCTGGATGCGAGTCCAGCCGTCCTGCAGAGGAAACTCATCTCAGCTGCTTGTACCCTCCATCTTCAGTCACTACCCACAGTTCCATCGGTGAGGGGAGGAACGTAGATTCACCAGTAAACAGAACCTGTGAATGCTTACACTTGTACGTAGCAGAATCAGTACTCCTGCTGCTCAGTCAACTGTATAATAAGAAGTGTCCGTATGTGATGGCATTGTGTAGATGAGCTGATGGTGCAGACCTTGATGAATGCGGTTGTTGTTGTGAAAGTATTTTTCTGTCCTGTTCTAACTAGAATAAGCACTCTCCCACCAGTTCTGCTTCCCAGGTTCATCTGTCATCTCTTTCTTGCTGGCATCACTACTATATTTCTTTGGAGGGGTTTATTTCAAGCAGGATTCAGTACAGCCTGTCATTCTTGGCAGCCTAGACTCATTAGACTAAAATCTCGTTTAACACTGGGCACTTTGACAAGAGCAGGAAGAAGATCACTCAGATTTCTACAGAAGTCCTGTACATGTTGAACATGTTGCTCATGGAAGGAAGAAGTACCATTTCATTGTTTCCCGGAGATCGACATGTGCCAGTGCTTTAGCTGCCAGACCAAAGTCCTACATGAACCTGAATTTACCAAACACCTCCTCACCTTCCTTGTCTTACTAGAAGAACTGAAAGTAGTGGGATAGATGTCTGTTAACAACTGTTCAATGTTTTCAAAACCTCCTAGTTTGCCCTGTCTTCCACAACCCTCCATCAGCTTGTAGCAGACTGTAGAAGAAGACCCTGTAGCTACATAATACAAGATCCTGCGTGAACAAATAATCTGGTGCATGAGGTTGGGGGACCTGTGCCGCTGTTGAAAGCTGTGCAGGATCCCAGCAGCATCTGACTTCTGACGGTGAACTCCATCACCTGATGGAGCGGTTCCCTCGCAGCTTCGTTGTGTCTGAACTCAGGTGGCTCCTGCGTTGCAGATGAAGTCGGCGCCCCAGTCTCTGCAGTCGGGATGTGAGAGTTTCTTTGGAAGAGAGCAGCTGTTCGTGGGATCTCTCACAGAGGCCCTGTCATATTCAAACAACGTGGTTGTGTAACAGAGGTTCCTCATCTGTAGGCGAACATTCATAACTGCTTGTTTCATTCAGAGTGTCAGTAAATAATCACATGATATTGATTAACAGGGAAATGAGCACAACCGTATAAACATTCTGCTTCTGCTAAATTTAATACCCAGCGTGGCTGAAAAAACAGATTACTCCCCCACTCCCTCACGTTATCTCCCTCCCCTCTAAACAACACTGCCTGGCACCAGACCAGACTGCTTGGTTTCATCTGTTCTCCCTGCTTTCCTTGCGTCCTGTGAATGGGACTTGATGGTTTCTTGGTTTTTCTCTTTCCTTCCACCCCTGCATCTCTCTGATCTTCTGCACGTCCTGGTTTTTACTGCAGATTGATAGGAAGCTTTGCATGTGGACCTCATCCTCAGCAAATGTCTGTCTTTTCAATCAGTAATTCAGTGTGAAATCGTCATTTCATCACAGAGCCGTTATGTAATCGTTGATAGACGTTATTATTCTGCTCTGGCTCTGCTTGTTTGTGAGCCATCACACTCAAATGTCTTTGTCTGTTCTTCATCCTCTCTTTCCCATCTCCCTTTTTCTTCTCTACCTGGCTGGTCTTCGGCAGGACGGTCCCCCCTTATGGTCCAGGTCCTGATCCAGGTTTCTTCCTTCTTAAAGGGGAGTTTTTACCTGCCGTTGTTTATGTAATAATTGCTCGGGGGTCGTGTTCTGGTCTCTGGAAAGATCCTGGAGACAACTTGTGTTGTGATAGATGCTGAATAAATAAAACTGAACTTATTTAAAGGTGCAACAGCAACTGTCTCTGAATAGACAGTCATAAAAACTACAATTCAAACATACATCACTTTAAACAGGCCTTTAAAAAGATCTATTTTAAAAGTTGAGTTGGCCCTCCAGCAGAGACTCCACCATTTGAACTGATCTTTTAGCAGATAAACGATGAAATCTCCCGCTGTTTAACTGGGGAGCTGAAAGCACACCAGCTCCTGTTCCTGCCACGGTCTTGGCTTCTTCACAGAAAGCCATCATCAGTGAATTAGTCGGCCCACGGACAGACCGAGCAGTCTAATTAACAAAGTCCTGCTAGTTCAGTTATTTCAGGCTGAATGCAGACTTAAAGGGGACATCATTTCTGTTCTTAAACGCAAGTATTTGTGGTTCTGAAGTGACTTTGTGCTGTCTTAAGTTGTCTGTCTGAAAATGTCTGTCAGTGAGTGGCTCATATCTGCAGCAGTTAGACATCAGTGAACGGATCAGTTCAATCTTTCTGCCTTCATCCAAGTTCTTCCTGCTGCAGGTCCTCTGATTAAGGTCTGATTCAATTCAATTCATCCATCCATCCATTTTCTATACCGGCTTTATCCAGGCAGGGGTCCACCCGGACAGGTCTCCGGTCCACCCGGACAGGTCTCCGGTCCACCCGGACAGGTCTCCGGTCCACCCGGACAGGTCTCCGATCTACGCTCACACCTACAGGCAATTGAGAATCACCAATAAACCTAACACATGTTTCTGGACCGTGGGATGAATCCGGAGTACCCGAAGTGAACCCACACAAGAACAGTGAGAACATCCAAACTCCACACTGAAAGACTCCCACCGATCCGGGGGATAGGAACCAGGAACCTTCTTGCTGTGAGGCACCGATGCTGATATATTAAACAGCATCTATTACAATCCAAGTTGTCTTTAGGGTCTTTCCAGACACCAGAACATGACCCTGATCAATTATTACATAAACAACGGCAGGTAAAAACTCTTCTTTAAGAGGGAAGAAACCTGGACCAGGACCTGGATCATAAGGGGGGACCCTCCTGCTGAAGACCAGCCGGGTAGAACAGGAAGTAGAGAGAGAAGAGACAAAGACACACCGTCAAAGGTACCAAAGACCAGATCCATCAGTATAATCATCTGTTAACTGGAGAACTGAGACTTGCATGTATATGTGACTGATCTGGACATACAGGTCTTCTAACAACCACTAAGAACTGATCCAGACCTGCGGTATCTCTGACAACCACCAGGGTCAGAATCCAGACCTGCGGTTCCTGTACCGACCTCCAGGGTCTGGATCCATACCTGCAGTTCCTATATCGACCGCCAGGGTCCAGGTCCAGACCTGCAGTTCCTGCAGACAGACAGAGTCCAGGTCCAACAGTGAGTTAATTGACCTTCAGGTTAAATACAGCAGAAATAAACATGTTTTGGTGTCCATGGTTAGGTCTCGTATCCATGACAACTACAGGGGAATTATATGTACCTCATCAGGCAAAAGTATAAAAAGCAACAAAAGCACAAATTATTACGGCAGTGTTTGTTCACTTCAGTAAGCAGCCGCAGAGCTCAGCTGCAGGTCCAACAGTCCTCATTGTTTGTACTGAAACATTTCAGTAGAAACATCTGAAGAGAGGGTGGAGGAACAGATTAGATTAGAATGAACCGAACTGCAACACAGGTTTCAGTAATTGAGCGTAAAATCCTTTTTACGTCACAGGGCCATTATGTAATGATTGATAGGTTAGATGATTCTGGTCTTTGGCTCACATGTGTGAGTCATCACACTTACAGACGCACAGCAGAGTTTTGAAAGGATTCAGTCCAGTTCCTGCGTCACCTTCTGAAACCGTTGGCGTGACTCGTGTATCCTTCAGTCCCTTCACTGAAACATGTCAGACTTTTCATTAAGACACAACTTCATGTAAGTCGCTTCAGTTGATGAGCAGCTGATCCAAATGTCTTGCTGTTGATGCAGATGGAGTGCCATCATGCTGTTTGAGGCCAAATTCTACTTATAGTTTCTTTCATTTTCATTTTGTTAAAAGAAGACCTTTCTCTCCAGCTAAAACCATTTAAACATTTTTTGATCAATAAAGTTGATCCGTTCAGACTTAACTTTATTCGTCAGGTTTAGGCAAACAAATAAGGAGTTTGTTTGATTCATTTTTATTTATATAGCGTCTATCACAACACAAGTTGTCTCCAGGATCTTTCCAGAGACCAGAACACGACCCTGATCATTTATTACATAAACAACAACTGGTAAAAACTCCCCTTTAAGAGGGAAGAAACCTGGACCAGGACCTGGCTCATATGGGGGAAGAAACCTGGATCAGGACCTGGATCATAAGGGGAAAGAAACCTGTACCAGGACCTGGATCATAAGGGGGGACCCTCCTGCTGAAGACCAGCCGGGTAGAACAGGAAGTAGACAGAAGAGACACAGACACACCGTCAAAGGTACCAAAGACCAGATCCATCAGTATAATTATCTGTTAACTAGAGAACTGAGAGTTTTCTGTCCATCAGACTAGAACCTGGTTAGTTGGTGGACTACAGAGACCACCATCTAAACAGGTGTAGACAGCAGACACTGAGGTGGTTGTTTCAGTAGAATTTGTCCGTCTTGGTTCAATAAAAGAAATACAGTAAAAATAAATGAATGAATAAAGATTAAAAAAAAAGCCCCAGCAATACAAAAATATGCACATTATATACAATATAAGACAGAACCAGTTCTTACAGTCATGAATATGTTACACGAATATTCAACCCTCTATGAAAACTAAAAGTTCAGTTCTGATAAAAGGACGCAACTCTCAGTCACTGTTAATGCAGTTTAGAAAAGATCGAAGAACCCTTAGATTTCATGATTATGACTAGTCATGACTGGTCAGCCAATCAGAAACCGTGGAACCAAAGCTCTTGTCAACTTTGTTGAACATTGAGAGGATGAAGCCTGGTTGTGATGTTGGTTACATCAGAGCTGATTTTGTGATGGGGAGGATGTTGGGATGTGGAGGCAGAGATAAGGCCGTTATCTCCACGTGTGCATTCAGAGTTACGCTTCAAGAACATTGTGATTAGAAGGATGGCTCCTGGGGCTGTTGACGGTAATTGTTTTTAAGGACCGCTGACTCCCTGAGGACTGCTGAGATGGGCTTTGTTGTTGTAAACCAAAATGTTTTATTTTTCTCAATAGATGCTGAGCTTTCATTTCCTTCCTTTGCTGCAGGGCATGGTAATGCTCACTGTAGATGAATGAAACATCAGCGTCAGAGCAAGAGCCTAACAAACTGTTTAGAGGAGACAGCTGAAGTCCTTTAAAGTGGGCTTGCTGAGTCACCTTTGAGTTTATTCAGGCTCAGATGAGATGGTGTCAGGTTCACACAGCCTGGAAGTTGTTTCAGTCGACACTTTCCAGAGCTTGCATTCAGACCCAGGGCTGCTGCAGAGGTGAGCATGGACTTGTTTTAGTTATCAGGTCGGCTGTCAGTTTATCTCAAGAGGAATGTGAACAGGCTTGAGCTCAGGCCTCACCGCTAAATTCTTCTGCCTGAAATGCAAAGTCCTGTAACAAGGTGCAGGGCTGCAGAAAAAATTATTTTGTTTGCATTAACCCTTCAGGTTGTTAACAGTACCAGTTCTTTAACGACCTGGTTCTAAAGAATTTAATGACCTGATCCTGGAGAAGTTAACGACCTGATCCTAGACTGTTAGGTTTCTGTATACCTCCCTGACCTGACCTCAGTCGTCAATAGAGTTAAATCAACCACGTGTCTGTTAGACCCCATCTCAACTCCACTACTCAAAAATGTTTTCTCTCTCATCTATAGATCACGACATTTTACTGCAGAAGCTAGAGTATGTTGTTGGGATTAAAGGGACAGTTCTACGTTGGTTTAAATCAGATCTGTCTGATAGATTCCAGGTTGTTCATGTTCATGAGGTTTCTTCCGTACAGACGAGGGTCTGCTATGGTGTCCCGCAGGGTTCAGTTCTAGGGCCAATCTTGTTCAGTTTATACATGCAGCCCTTGGGAAGTATTATCCAGAACCACGGCATTAATGTTCATTGTTATGCTGATGATACGCAGCTTTATCTGTCTATGAAGATGAAACAGAACCATCAGACAAACTTCAGATGTGTCTTAAGGACATCAAGGACTGGATGTCCACTAATGTTTTGCTCCTAAATTCTGATAAAACAGAGGTTGTTGTTTGTGGTCCCAAACAGCTTAGGAATGGATTAGATGTTGTTGGATGTCCTCCAGTAAAACTGTGAGAAACCTTGGAGTTATTTTGATCAGGATTTGTCATTCAAACAGGTTTGTAAAGCCGCGTTTTTCTACCTCTGTAATATCACAAAGATCAGGAGCATCCTCTCCCAGAGTGATGCTGAACCTCACACATTTCTGTTCAGTAAAACATCTAGTTGGTGTAAACTTTAGTGTGTCAGGACCAGTAGTCACAGCTGCAGCTGCAGGACCAGACTAGAGCAGCTGGTCTTCAACACAGCTTCATCTAGATCTGCTGCTGTAGACCTGCTGCAGGGGGACACCAACATGATCCACTGACCTGCAGTCCCACCTCTGACCACCTCAGTGTCTGCTGTCTACACCTGTTTAGATAGTGGTCTCTGTAGTCCACCAACTAACCAGGTTCCAGTCTGATGGACAGAAAACTCTCAGTTCTCCAGTTAACAGATAATTATACTGATGGATCTGGTCTTTGGTACATTTGACGGTGTGTCTGTGTCTCTTCTCTACTTCCTGTTCTACCCGGCTGGTCTTCAGCAGGAGGGTCCCCCCTTATGATCCAGGTCCTGGTCCAGGTTTCTTCCCCTGTATGATCCAGGTCCTGGTCCAGGTTTCTTCCCTCTTAAAGGGGAGTTTTTACCTGCCGTTGTTTATGTAATAATTGATCAGGGTCATGTTCTGGTCCCTGGAAAGATCCTGGAGACAACTTGTGTTGTGATAGACGCTATATAAATAAAATTGGATTGAATAGCAGGCGTGCTATGGCCCTTCTATGATACTATCCCAGTGCCCTAAATAAATAAAATAAATAAAAAAACACAAATGTCAGCTGGTCTCACTAAATATTGGCTCCGTCTGGCTCATGTCCACCTTCCTGACTTCCATTATCATCTCTCGTGTGGCTCTAAAGCAGCTCAACACATTAAGCTGCATTATTTTAACGCAGATTCAGGGTTCATCCTGATAATCTGATGCTCTTAATGCGATCATACTCCCCCAGAATGCAGAAATGATAACGTCTCTGAGTAATTACTTCCACATCTGAGGACATAATTTCAGCCAAAGCATTGCCTTTTATGCCCTCACATTAAAATCTTCTGTTGTTATTCAGTTTTAGCATAGTTTAGTGTCATGCTCAAATTTTATGTTAAACCATGTGAAGAGTGTTTAAAATATATTACTACACCAAGGAAAGACAAAAAAATTGCTTTATGTTATTTACAGCTGCTTTATTAAAAGAAAAAAATCTCTCAAGGTTTGTTTGATTTATTTAAATTCAAACCAAAATATTTCCAGTAGATGTACTGTTCTTTTTCTTCATCCTCCATATTGTCGTTACTCATGGCTTTGGTGGTCAATAGATCACCAGTGTTGTCACTGGAAACGGGGTTTGGATTTGAAAGCCAGCCATTCCAATGAAGTCAGAGGAGACAGCTTGAGTTTGTTATGGTGAGTTACCAACAGCCCACCGCCACAGTCAGAGATGCGCCTACAAGTTTAACCAGCAGGAGGCGCCGCATTTCCTGCAAAGTAAACTCCTGGTTGGTGCAAGGATTCACAGAGGGACATGAGTTTGTTTGGTTTTTTTTTTAAATGTGTGCGTATGTGTGTGCAAGTGTGATCCCTTCACCAGCCCTCATAAGAGTCTAACTATTTTTTTATTGATCCCTGGAGAGAGAAAAACCCCAACACAAAACAAAGAAAGGAAGAGTAAGAAAGAGTAAGGGAGGGCTAAAATCACCGGGTGTGAAATGTGAAAAGACTGGAAATAGAAGAGAAAGAAAGAAAGACGAGACAGTGGTGATGCAGTCTGTTGTCTGTGTTGTAATGTGTGTTAAAATGAGTTTATAATGTTCTTGTTTAAAGAGTAAAGGTGGACACAGGACAATCAGGTGTTACAAGCAAAGAGGACAGAGAAAAGGGGGAGGGGCTTTCTATTTACAATTGCATACCTGAGTGTTTGGGGCTGTAGGGGCAGTATTTATAAAATCATATATATGTTAATATAGATAGAAGTATTTAAATACTCATGCATGTCCACATATATCGAGATAAGGAGACATATGGAGTTAACTAATACATATTCATATACATTGTGAGGAGAGAATAAACAAAATAGATAAATAAATAATATATATACACACACACACATAACAAAGAGGGACATGAGTTTGATCATTCTCCAAAATGTGGTCATGGATAAGGCATTTATTTGTCAAAGACTGTACATAAGGCAGCTCTATATGGATTGGCGATGGACTAGTTAGTCTATTTAAGGGTTGAAGCACACAAACATCCTCTCTATGCCTCCGGGCCCATTCAGAATCCGAATCGGACGGTCATGCAGCATTCCAACAGCGATACATGCAGCGCTGGTGACGTTGTAATGACGTATCAAATGTCCAATAGAGCACAAAGACATTTTAGTTCAAATCCAACTGGAGAAGCGGCAACAGACAACGCCAGCGTCCTCTCCCAGACCTCTAAGCCTTTGTTTGAGGTCCAAAAGGACTGGTACAGACATCAACCCGATGTCTAACCCGATGAACTGGATAAGCTGTCCAGGGAGATGGAGAGGGAAGTCCGGGTTACCCTGCATAGGCTACGGCGCCCGCAACCCCACCCTGGATAGGTGGAGGAAAATGGGTGGATGGATGAGAACAGCTACTTCATCCTCATTATTCCATGTTTCCAGTTCTTCTCCTAAATAGTTTTTTGTTTTTCAAGGGGCATCAAGCGTAAGCACGATGGCGTGAAGGTGGAAGAAGACGTGAACACAGATGCTGTGGAGAAGAAGCCACCGGGCGAGGATTCTGCTGACGAATCGTACAAGGACTCGAATGAGGAAGAGGAAGGCAGCAGCTCGGAGGCTGACGAGATGGCCGCCGCTTTGGAGGCGGAGCTGAATGACTTCATGTGATGAAGACCTGAAGAAGCTCTATCACGTCAAACAAACACCCTTTGGAGTGGTACCTACAAGTTATGTTTGTGTTTTGGAGTTAGCAGAAGTGCGGTGTGTGAATGTGTTGTAATAAAACTGAATGTCGTGTACAGAAATGAAGCATCGCTGTGTAAATAAACACTTAGACTTTTTTAAACTGCTACATTGGCACAAACCCTTTGATGTTAACATTTATTATAAAATAAACTTTAGGAGACAAAATGTAATACTTTTGTTTTCTATTCCAATTTTTATATTGATGATGAGAAAAATATCAGAAATCATTAGTTGTACATTTTGCTAATTGTTCTTGCCAAAGAGTTTTAAATAGTTTAAGAGGCGTGCAGCTAAACATTTTACACTTGACTTCCACTCTGATGTTTGTTTTGGACTCCTGCAGATTTTTAGTCAGTAAATCAACCAGCAGTCTTTACATTTGAACGTCGTCCTCTCTTTAATTTAGTTTGAATGTTTCATCAAACTTTCTGTTAAGGTGATCTCCACAGTCTGGTGATTCTGCACCATCAAAAACTTTACAACAACCTCAGGAACACTGGAGCTCCCTAGATGAGAGCTCTACATGATTGATAGGATTCACCTATGTTCTTCATATCTATGACGGGAATCCCCTATGTTCTTCATACCTATGACGGGAATCACCTATGTTCTCTACACCTATGACAGGTTTCACCTATGTTCTTCGTACTAATGACGGGAATCACCTATGCTCTTCATACCTATGACATAATTCACCTATGTTCTTCATACCTAAGTTGGGAATCACCTATGTGCTTCATACCTATGATGGGAATCACCTATGTTCTTCATACCTATGATGGGAATCACCTATGTTCTTCATACCTATGACAGGATTCACCTATGTTCTCTACACACATGACAGGAATCACCTATGTTCTCTACATGTATGACAGAATTCACCTATGTTCTTCATACCTATGATGGGAATCACTTATGTTCTTCATGCCTATGACAGAATTCACCTATGTTCTTCATACCTAAGATGGGAATCACCTATGTTCTTCGTACCTATGATGGGAATCACCTATGTTCTTCATACCTATGATGGGAATCACCTATGTTCTTCATACCTATGACGGGAATCACCTATGTTCTCTACACCCATGACAGGAATCACCTATGTTCTCTACACTTATGACAGGATTCACCTATGTTCTCTACACCCATGACAGGAATCACCTATGTTCTTCGTACCTATGATGGGAATCACCTATGTTCTTCGTACCTATGACGGGAATCACCTATGTTCTCTATACCCATGACAGGAATCACCTATGTTTTCTATACCTATGACAGGATTCACCTATGTTCTCTACACCAATGACAGGATTCACCTATGTTCTCTACACCAATGACAGGATTCACATATGTTTTCTACATGTATGACAGGAATCACCTATGTTCTCTACACGTATGAGAGGAATCACCTATGTTCTCTACACGTATGACAGGAATCACCTATGTTCTCTACACGTATGACAGGAATCAGCTATGTTCTCTACACGTATGACAGGAATCACCTATGTTCTCTACATGTATGACAGAATCACCTATGTTCTTCATAACTATGACGGGAATCCCCTATGTTCTTAATACCTATGATGGGAATCACCTATGTTCTCTACATCTATAACAGGAATCACCTTCGTTCTCTACATGTATGACAGGAATCACCTATGTTCTCTACATCTATAACAGAAATCACTTTGTTACAGGTATGACAGGATTTACCTGTTTTCTTTATGTTTCTTTATTTATGTAAGGATTCATGTCTTCTCTACATGTATCAAAGGATGCACCTGTGTCCTTGAGGTGTATGAAAGGATTTACCTTTGATCTCCACACGTATAAAATGATTCACCCTTGTTCTTGAAACACATCCAACATTCAGTCATGTTCTCCACATATTTGAAGTGATTCACGTGTTCTCCACATCTATGAAATAATTAAACTGTTTTCTATACGTATATGAAAGGATTTACTGTTGATATCTACACATATAAAAAGATTTAACCATATTCTCTCTACATATATTATAGGATTCACAAATTTTCCACGCAAGTTAAATATTTAATCGGTGTTCTCTACAAGTTTAAAAGGACTCAACGTTTACACGTTTGAAAGAATTCACCTCTGTTCACCTGAGTTCTAAACCTAAATGCGATTATAATACATATGAAAGCCTCACGCTCAGTCTAAAACTGCCGAGCTGGAAATCAGAGAAGCCAGTTTTGTTAGTGGTAGTTTACCGGCCTCCTGCTGGTACTTATCTGGAGTTTCTGTCTGAGTTCTCAGATTTCTTATCTAGTTTATTGATCAGTACAGATAAAGTCATCATAGTGGGCGACTTTAACATTCATATGGATGTTGACAACGACAGTCTTAAGTTGGCTTTTGATTCTCTTCTAGAATCGATGGAGATTTTACAAAAAGTTAATGAACCGACGCATTGTCTTAATCATACTCTCGATCTGGTCCTCGTCTACGGTGTAGAACCTGATCTGGTCCTCGTCTACGGTGTAGAACTTGATAATCTGTTAGTGTCACATGTAAACTCCCTCCTATCCGACCACTATTTAATAACGTTTGAATTTAACATTGTCAACGTTACGCATAATAGGAGGAATTACTTTAGCAGGTGTCTATCCGATAAAGCTATTACTAAATTTAGGAGGCCGTTGCTCTTCATCTTCCTACAGTGGAACATAGTGAAGCAGTTGAGGGCTGTGACCTCGGTTCTACCTCTGCAGACGTTGATTTCCTTGTTGGTAGCACTGCAGATGTGTTACACTCGGCTTTAGATGTAGTTACTCCTTTGAGAAAGAGGGTCTCTAACCATAGGATCTTAACTCCCTGGTTTAACTCACATATTCGTATGTTAAAACAGAAAGTGCGTAAAATGGAAAGAAAGTGGTTCTCTTGTAGGTCTGTAGATATTTATTATGCATCGCAAAGCTAGAACAGCCTATTATTCAGTGTTAATAGAGGATAATAAAAATAACCCACGTTTTCTGTTCAGCACTGTAGCCAGGCTGACAAAGAGCCACAACTCTGTTGAGCCGTGCATCCCTGCAGCTCTCAGTAGTGAAGACTTTATGAGCTTCTTTAGTACTACAATTGTCAGAATTAGAGAGGAAATCGGCCAGGCCCACCCGGCAGTGGCTGTGGATATTTCATCAGCTTCAGTGACTCCCTTAGGTCTGACCTGACTCTAGACTGTTTGGTACCTGTAGACCTCCCTGACCTGACTAAAGACTGTTTGGTTCCTGTAGACCTCCCTGACTTGTGTTCATGTTCATGAGGTTTCTTCAGTACAGACGAGGGTCTGCTATGGTGTCCCGCAGGGTTCAGTTCTAGGGCCAATCCTGTTCAGTTTATACATGCAGCCCTTGGGAAGTTTTATCCGGAACCACGGCATTAATTTTCATTGTTATGCTATGATACGCAGCTGTTTTTCAGAGTCAGAGTCAGAGTCAAGTTTATTGTCAATTCTACCACATGTGAGATACATACATTTTGTGTATGAACATGAAACAGAACCATCAGACAAACTTCAGGTGTCTTAAGGACATCAAGGACTGGATGTCCACTAATTTTTGCTCCTAAATTCTGATAAAACAGAGGTTGTTGTTTGTGGTCCAAACACCTTAGGAAGGGATTAGATGGTCTTGCGATGGCCTCCAGTACAACTGTGAGAAACCTTGGAGTTATTTTGATCAGGATTTGTCATCAGGAACCATCACTATGGAACCAACTTCCAGTTTGGGTGAAGGAGGCTGACACCACCTCCACCTTTAAAACCAAACTTCAAACGTTTGTGTTTAGTAAAACATCTAGTTGGTGTAAACTTTAGTGTGTCAGGACCAGTAGTCACAGCTGCAGCTGCAGGACCAGACTGGAGCAGCTGGTCTTCAACACAGCTTCATCTGGATCTGCTGCTGTAGACCTGCTGCAGGGGGACACCAACATGATCCACTGACTGGTGCCCTTCACCTCCTCTGTTTCTCTTTGCCTTCTCTGTCTCTTCTTCACCTCAACCCTCAGTTATTACCAGTATCCCACTTAATTGTGGTCCATTGTTGTTGTAGTTTGTTGTGCTGGTCTGTCCCCTCTTTTTCTCTTCTGTACATGTTCTGCAGACCAGAACCTCAGGAGCTGCTTGCTGACCTGCAGTCCCACCTCTGACCATCCCAGTGTTACCTTCACCTGTGTGTATGGATGTCTCTGTTGGATACCTGCTGACATCCTGAACTGGAGTCCTCGTCTATGTGGATCACCGTCTATCCATATATCACCCATATACACAGAAGTCTTAGTTCTGCTGCTGATGGATAATTATACTGATATATCTTTGTACCTTTGACGGTGCGTCTGTGTCTCTTCTCTCTACTTCCTGTTCTACCTGCTGGTCTTCAGCAGGAGACCCTCCTGCTGGGGGGGGGACCCCCCCCTTATAATCCAGGTCCTGATCCAGGTTTCTTCCCTCTTAAAGGGGAGTTTTTACTGCTGTTGTTTATGTAATAATTGATCGGGGTCATGTTCTGGTCTCTGGAAAGATCCTGGAGACAACTTGTGTTGTGATAGACGCTGTATAAATAAAACTGAATTGAATTGTTCTCTACACATTTGAATTCACCTGTTTTCTCAACTTGTTTAAAAAGGAATTATGTATTCAAACATGAAAGGATTTGTACATATAGAGGGTTTCAAGATGTTTCTAAGTTACACAACAATATTTTTTTTAGTTTGGCTTTTTGTTCTTTAAATCTGCCGATTATAAAGAACTATATTCTCTGAACATGATGGTTCAATCAAGCTCCAGACAGGCTTCATTCACCTGTAGCTGCTTTATTTTCTCTGGATTATAAAAGAGACATTATTATGTTTTTGCCAGAAAATGACAAAAGATTCCGATGCATTAGTAAAAATGTCTACAGCATGTCTTTTACAAATTCCTGCAGAGGTGAGGTGGTTTCCGTCTGTGGGGTTGGGGTTGGGTTAAGGCTGGGGTTACGGTTGGCGTTGTGGTTGGGGTTACGGTTGGGGTTAAGGCTGGGGTTACGGTTGGCGTTGTGGTTGGGGTTACGGTTGGGGTTAAGGCTGGGGTTGGGGTCGGGGTTTAGGCTGGGGTTACGGTCGGGGTTTAGGCTGGGGTTACGGCCGGGGTTAAGGCTGGGGTTAGGGTCGGGGTTAAGGCTGGGGTTAGGGTCGGGGTTTAGGCTGGGGTTAGGGTCGGGGTTAAGGCTGGGGTTACGGTTGGGGTTTAGGCTGGGGTTACGGTCGGGGTTTAGGCTGGGGTTAGGGTCGGGGTTAAGGCTGGGGTTACGGTCGGGGTTTAGGCTGGGGTTAGGGTCGGGGTTTAGGCTGGGGTTAGGGTAAGCCTATCTGGACGGCATTTACAGCACCACTTGGCTTCTTTTTAAATGTTTTGTCCTTCATGGGGACCAGTTTTAGCCTGTGTTAGTGGTCTGAGGTGCTCTGGTCTTAGTACGAAGGAGGTGTTACAGCTCAGATTCACCAACAATGCAGCTGTCTGAAGAAACAATGTCCCAGATTATGCATACATTTGTACCTCGTAAAACCTGGTGCAATTTTTTCTGGTTGCTTTGGGTCCCTGATAGGAAATGGAATATTATAACATATATAATAAAACATGTGATGTCCTCATATATGTACACCACGTCTTCAAGGTTAATATCATTTTAAATTATGTGGGACATAAAATCCCTCGTGAAGTCGTCATGGATGTGAAATCTAACTACAGAGACCAAAATGTTTTTTTTCCAGACTTAAAAAATGTTTATTTCTGCTGGAAAGTTGAACATTTTAACATGGAGGTTGATGGAGATGAACTCACTGTTGGATCCAGGCCCCAGTGGTCTGACGAGAAACTGCAGGTCTGGATCCAGGCCCTAGTGGTCTGACGAGAAACTGCAGGTCTGGATCCAGGGCCTAGTCGTCAGTTGAGGAACTGCAGGTCTGGATCCAGGCACTAGTGGTCAGACGAGGAACTGCAGGTCTGGATTCAGACCCTACTGGTCAGTAGAGGAACTACGGGTCTGGATCCAGACCCTACTGGTCAGCAGAGGAACTACAGGCCTGGATCCAGACCCTACTGGTTAGCAGAGGATCTGCTGTTTTCATCTGTTTCCATCTGGGCATTCCTGGTGAAGGTGACGCACCAACAGCCAAAGCTCCCTGAGCGTCACGAATTAAAACCCAAAATATCTCTTTTAAATATTTAAATAAAGATGTAAACAGACTGTTTCTAAGCTTGAAGCTGTGAAGATGCTTGATCCAGGCTCTTTTCCATCAAGCTGCTCAGGTTTGCGTTTGCAGTCACCTCTGTAGAGCCTCTATATTTGTTTCTTAATAATCTTTATTGCCCTGCAGATGACACAAGTCATTAGTTTGCAGTTTTACATGCAAACAAGACATTAGGAACCATCCAGGCGTGATAAACGTAAGCACGTCTTCACAGATGTCTTTTTTGATTGATAAAGATTGTTGGGTCATGGAGATGCCCGCAGAGCTCTTGTGGGAATAGACATGTGTGACTTTCCTCCTATGATCTTCTCATCCAGTCTGTGATGGTCTTCAGGTGAGATGTTGATTACATGGGACTCAGCAGGGTAAATCGCAGGTATAAAGTCTATTAATAAAGTCTAATAACATCACATTCTGGCAGCTTATTCTCAGACTTCAGAAGCTTTCTTTAGAGCAGCTGATGGTCGATTACCTTACAAGCCCAGGCAAACATCAGTAAATGGAGAGATGTTCATCTGCTGGCAAAGGCCACTGTTTTCTTCCCCATGAATTTTCAGATTGCCGTGGTGAGGAACAACGACCTGATGTCCTCTTCTGAATGGAAATCGTGTGTCTGCAGCTTCTACAGCCAGAAAACATTCTCACTGAATCGGGGACATTTATGGCTTCAGAGGAGGCCACAACTCAGAATGATGTTTCTCCAATGGTCGGTTACATGTTTACAGACAACGTTGTCACGGGCTTCAGGCGGCAAACGGGTTTTCACAGCTGCCAAAGAAGGTTCAAAGTGGAAGACTCCAAAGTGGAATACTAATCGTATTCTTAGATAGATAGATAGACAGACAGACAGACAGACAGACAGACAGACAGACAGACAGACAGACAGACAGACAGACAGACAGACAGACAGACAGACAGACAGACAGACAGACAGACAGACAGACAGACAGACAGACAGACAGACAGACAGATAGATAGATAGATAGATAGATAGATAGATAGATAGATAGATAGATAGATAGATAGATGGATAGATGGATAGATGGATAGATTGTTGGTTTGCTTCAGCAGGCAGGTTTGTAAATCTGGATTTCCTGCTGCTCCTTCAGTGTCATATGAGGCAACGAGCCGTCAGCGAGATCTTGTGAGGATGAATGTAGAAGTGCAGGTAGGCAGGTGGGCAGAGACGAAGCCAAATATCCCTGTACAGGAGGAACGTCCTCTGACACGTACAGCCCACTGCATCCAGGAGATGTCTGCTGCTGCTGACAGGACGAAGACATGCAGGATGCCACGTCATCCCATGACTCCGAAGCTGACTGAGGGAACAAGTGAAAAAGGATGTGCTGGCAGGAGTTGGGGAAAACTCATTCCTCCAAGGGACTGTTTTTAACCTTTATTTTGAGATATGTCTAAAGTTATGCTTACAATTGTAATCGTACATTCATGCTGAGGATCTGGAGGTTAAAAATGTTGCTTTTGTAAAAGCACTCAACACAAGGTCCACTTGAGACTGAAGTAAATGCAGGAACGCATCCGGAAAAAAGATGACATTTTGACCCAGTTATGGCACAAAAGGGAAATGCAAAGAATCTGGGAACCATGTTTGATCAAATCACAGATTTAGTTATTTACAAGCAGCCATCCTCATCCTTGTTGAAGGCTGCTAACCAACACAATTCAGAGGAACCCACCTGGACTACCTCCAGATAATCCACATCTGGTAGCAGCTGGGGCCTCTGGTCCAGAGATGTTCCCAGAGGACCTTTCCAAGTTGGCTAATTGGTTTAATTTAATCTAATCCTGGTTTAGTTCTACCAGTCCTAGTTTCAGCTCCTCTAGTCCTAGATTTATTTCTATCAGTCCTGGTTTCAGTTCCTCTAATCCTAGATTTAGTTCTACCAGTCCTGGTTTCAGTTCCTCTGATCCTGGTTCAGTTCTACCAGTCCTAGTTTCAGCTCCTCTAGTCTTAGATTTAGTTCTACCAGTCCTGGTTTCAGTTCCTATAATCCTGGTTCAGTTCTGCTAGTCCTGGTTTCAGCTCTTCTAGTCCTAGATTTATTTCTATCAGTCCTGGTTTCAGTTCCTCTAGTCCTAGATTTAGTTCTACCAGTCCTGGTTTCAGTTCCTCTGATCCTGGTTCAGTTCTACCAGTCCTAGTTTCAGCTCCTCTAGTCCTAGATTTAGTTCTACCAGTCCTAGTTTCAGCTCCTCTAGTCCTAGATTTAGTTCTACCAGTCCTAGTTTCAGCTCCTCTAGTCCTAGGTTTAGTTCTACCAGTCCTAGTTTCGGCTCCTCTAGTCCTAGATTTAGTTCTACCAGTCCTGGTTTCAGTTCCTCTGATCCTGGTTCAGTTCTACCAGTCCTAGTTTCAGCTCTTCTAGTCCTGGTTTCAGTTCCTCTAGTCCTAGATTTAGTTCTACCAGTCCTGGTTTCAGTTCCTCTGATCCTGGTTCAGTTCTACCAGTCCTAGTTTCAGCTCCTCTAGTCCTAGATTTAGTTCTACCAGTCCTAGTTTCAGTTCCTCTGATCCTGGTCAATTTCTCTTCGGACACAATGCCATGTTATGGGCAAGATGCTGGTGGTATTCCTCACAAAGACTTTATTACAACAGTGAAACTCAATGGAACATTTATTAACAAATCTGTACAACAGGTGGAGTCAACTCATCGCAGGTAGTCCAATGTAATTCAAATGTATTTATATCGCATCTATTACAACACAAGTTGTCTCCAGAGACCAGAATACGACCCCGATCAATTACATAAACAACAGCAGGTAAAAAATCCCTTTTAAGAGGGAAGAAACCTGGACCAGGACCTGGATCATATGGGAGAAGAAACCTGGATCAGGACCTGGATCGTAAGGGGGAAGAAACCTGGACCAGGACCTAGATCATAAGGGGGAAGAAACCTGGATCAGGACCTGGATCATAAGGGGGAAGAAACCTGGACCAGGACCTGGATCATAAGGGGGGACCCTCCTGCTGAAGACCAGCAGGTAGAACAGGAAGTAGAGAGAAGAGACACAGACACACCGTCAAAGGTACCAAAGACCAGATCCATCAGTATAATTATCTGTTACCTGGAGAACTGAGAGTTTTCTGTCCACCAGACTGGAACCTGGTTAGTTGGTGGACTACAGAGACCACTATCTAAACAGGTGTAGACAGCAGACACTGAGGTGGTCAGAGGTGGGACTGCAGGTCAGTGGATCATGTTGGTGTCCCCCTGCAGCAGGTCTACAGCAGCAGATCCAGATGAAGCTGTGTTGAAGACCAGCTGCTCTAGTCTGGTCCTGCAGCTGCAGCTGTGACTACTGGTCCTGACACACTAAAGTTTACACCAACTAGATGTTTTACTGAACACAAACGTTTGAAGTTTGGTTTTAAAGGTGGAGGTGGTGTCAGCCTCCTTCACCCAAACTGGAAGTTGGTTCCATAGTGATGGTTCCTGATAGCAGAAGACTCGTCCTCCAAATCTACATCTGGATCTTCTAGGAACTACGAGTAAACCTGCACTCTGAGAACGGAGAACTCTTTTAGGAACATAAGGAACCATCAGGTCTTGCAAATATCATGGTGCTAGACCATTTAGAACTTCATACACAAGTAATAAAATGTTGAATTAGAATCGACGTTTTCTGGGGAGCCGATAGAGGGAAGTGAACACTGGAGAGACGTGGTCTCCTGTTGGTTCCTGTCAGCATTCGAATAAAGTGAAAAATGTCAGAACTCAAATCCAGCCTGATTCTAACAATTTCTATTTTCCATGTTCTTCTTGCCACTTTTACACAGTTTCAATAAATTTGCTATTCAAAATAAGGGTGTAAAAACACAGAACAAAGGAAGCAACACAGCAGGACTAGGGTCAATAAAGTTCATAAACAAGGCATCATGAGCTTCAATTAAACTTGATTTTACACAACAACTAATTTCACCCTTAATTTTCTGAAGTGATGTGAAGTCAGACAACAGGAGTCTGGAGTCTGGCTGCTGAAAGAGGACATTCGGAGAACCAGTGGACGAGTGATGATGTCTGTGTGCAGACATCCACAGCCAGAGCAGGTCGTGCTGAACGTAGAGGTTCAGCACGGGGTCGTGGCGTTCCCAGCTGCAGGAGGAATATGTTTCCTTGTCCTATGTCCAATTAACGTTTTATCTATCTAATCTTTATTGTCTTTTCTCCCTAAGCAGCATGTCATTTTCTCTCATGGTAGAAATAGAAATAAAATTTAAATTCCCATCACATGTCCGACGTATGATTGCGTCCTGCTCAGATAGAAGCAGGCTGGGAATTCTGAGCAGTTGAAAAGAGAACACATTTGTATGAAAATCACAAATTTGAGTTGATATAGGCCAGTCATCCAATGCAATCCATGAAGACCCCCCCCAGAGCTCAGATGTTCTACTATGCAGGTGATTTTTTTTAGCAGGGACTATACTATGAACTATTGCATGATGTTGCATTGCATTATGGGGAACTTCCTTTAATTCCATCTTTCCTTTGCTGACTCAATGTTTGGCACCTTTTTTGCAACTGTGATCCCACACTGCATGCACAATTATTAGGCAAGTGAGTATACTGACCTTTTTGCATATATCTTTTAACTCTCTGTTGTGGAAAAACTACTAACGCAAACGCGAAACTGAGTGCATCTAGTTATCATGAATAAAGATGTGAGAGTTCAGTAGGTTTAATACACTTACTAAACCACTTACTAAACCACAAAACATATACAGGACATCACAGTTCAGCTCCAGGACCGTAGGCAGAGCAGACGGGCCCCCCCGTCAATACCTGGAAAGGAAGTTCCTGGTGGGGCGGTAAAAACGTTACGGGAGCGCATGTACGAGCGTTAACTGCTCTCATGATCATTGTGTGCACATGAGGAATCACACAGCAAACCATGCTCAATATATCCATATGTGCAGTACACAGTTTTAACACCAAAGGGTACCAGGAGCCCGATGTCAACCCCGCCCACGCACCAAACCCCCAGGTTGTCAAGGGCTCGCGGCCCTTTTCCACCTAGAGGAGATCATTCAAATATGACACTCCATGAGTGTGCAACTTGTTTCTCCAATGATGTGACAAACACCACCTGCTCCACCAAGAATTGATCTGAGGCTAATCTGTTCTGTAATGCAACGTCACACAAGGCCTTAACTTCAACCTAGATGGTGTGGAAACTGCCAGAGGCCTGAGTCGTGAGGTTTTCCAGGTCCAGAGCCAGATCATCTACGTGATGAGCCGAGTTAACCGTATCCCACCAAGGAACGAGACCGCCAAAGAGTCTGCTCTCAGGGAAATACAATCAGTGTGGCCAGAAAGGTCATGTGTGAGACACAGGTGGTGGAAGAGAAATCAGAATAGGCAGGGTGATAGTAGGACAACTTCATCAATGCCAACATGCGAGTTTTGCCAGAACATGTGCCACACAAATCCGGAGGCAAAGCCCAGTATGCATGCTTGGCACAAATTCACAAATTCTCCTACTCCACAGCGCCCCTACTGGTGGGGTGACAGTGTCTCTTCATATCAAGTCCTTTAAGAACAATTCTTATGAGAACTTCCCCATCTGGGAGAGGGCTTCATTGACAGAATTAGCACCAAAGCCTAGTGTCAGGTTTAAACGACCTAAACATTTATTAAACACACAATAAGGAAGAAAGACAAAGTCAGTAAGTTTTCATTCATCATCACAGAGGACGGACAGAGAACACACCCACATCTCCGCTGCTTTCGTCTCTGTCTGCACCCCCCCTCTGATGGCCTCTTGAGGCTTTTATTGAAAATAAGGAGGTCACAGATGTCATGTAGATAAGCAACACGTACAAGATATATTATGACGTGAACAATTATCTTATAAGACGAGCAGTATACAGTGTGTAAAATAATAATGACATAAAACAAAGAGTGTGTTAAAGTTTAACTCTATCATTCCCTCCTGGTTTAACACATCTTTGTTTATTTCACGTCGTCCAAGACCACTTCAGGTGATCTTCAGTCATGGAGTCATTTTTCATTAGAACAAAGACATTTACGCTCAGAGGGGTTTCTATAAGGCAAAAAAGAAGAGATATTACTATAATCAGTATCAGAGACATTTCATCATCATCAACAGAATCATTTGCATCATCATTATCAGAGTCAAGACCCAACAGCAGATACATTTGTGCCACACGGTCTTCCACGGGTGAGATGGCTGTGGTGATCAATCGGTTCAGCAGTGCACGCAGACATCGGGATGCAACAACAACCACACAATGTCAGAAATGCTGAAAATACAGCGATGGATACTAGTACAGAAGATCCTACGGTTCGGTGCTTGCCACATGCATCCAGCCAGGAGTCCCACATGGAGGTGTCAACACCGCAGTGCTCCTCAGCACTTTTACCATTCAGGGTCCGCAGCCCTCGTATGGCCTTGGTAAGACCACCATCTGCAGCGGCGTTATCAAAAGTGCAACACCGTTTTCCAAACATGGCACACACACACACCTCCCTTCTCCAGGACAATCCTGTTCTGGAAATTCATAAGAGACGTGGCAGACAGCTGTCCAAATACAGCCTCGAACCCATTCTGTGTCCAGCTTCCTAATTTCTGAACATTGTAGTGGATGTTGTTCATTTTTGTTTAACGTGCACCAAACAGAGGATTCAAATCCTGCTGCTATCTGGTCTTACAAATTTATACTCATCTGACACCTCGTGGAAATCTGATGACATCTATGTATGTGGGATCGTTGTCAGAGGTCCAAGTGGAGCTGCTGGATCTCCTGGTTCTCCGAAGGCTTCTTGATGTTACGGCAGACAGTCGTCCCCTCCTGTTGAGACATGATCATCATCATGGCTCACACAGCAGCCCATTTGTACAGATCTTTTTTTTTTTTCCTTCTTATTCTTTCTTCTTCCATCCAGAAATCTGAAACCAAACCAAGATCGGCTGTCTTTATGAACGGGGACAGAGAAAACGGTGTTCCTGATGTCCACCACTGTTCCTGATGTCCACCACTGTGAAGACAGATGAAGCGTTGAAACGTTGTTTTGTTCTGTCACCGAGTTCCTTCACTCTGCGTTGCAGCTTCATTTTATCTGGATCCAAAACATTACCGTCATACTGGGGGTCCCAGTCACCTCCTACATGACGCCAGTCACTATCCAGAGCAGTCATCCAAACCCGCTGGACCTCCCCGTCATCAAGGTGGCAGGACCGTCCGAGGTCCTCCACGTCACGGACAGATCCCTCCACGTCCTCCCCATGGGAGGTCAGGCCTTCTTCAGCCTTTTTAACATCGTCAGTGTTAGGATTTTCAACTTCAATGAGAGGAACAGTGTCAGCGGCTGGCGGAGAAGTAGGTGTGTTATTCAGGGTCAGTTCAAGGTTACACTCAGGTGGTGGAGGGTCAGGAGGAGGTAACAGTGGATAGATCGGGATACTGTCAGAAAGGATTCTGTTATCGTCATCATTTTTTTCCTCTTTCTGTCTTCTCTGCACAGGCCCCGTCTCATCTGTTCTGTAAAACATGACCTCGGGTTTTTTCTGTCTACAGTCCCCCCTCCCTTCTCCTTGTTCACGCCTCGTCGCCTTGTTCAACCATATCTGGCTTCCGCATCTTCTTGGTGTTTCGTGTCAATAGTTATCTTATCCTGCAGTTCAACTATTTTCTGTGAGTTTAGAGTTCCCTTAAAACCATATTTACTGATCCACAGGTTCAGGTATTTTATTGACTTCGGGTCTTTTTTCTGCATGTATTTCCAGTCCTCACAAACCAATCCTTTTTTATGGTCGATTTTACTGATCCATTTCCCCATTTTTTTTTTTTTTTTAATTTTAGATGTTTTTAGTCCAGGTCGGTATCAATACCTAGGGTATTCTAAACACCTGGATTTTGTGTCAGTAGGACAGCAATTAAATTACCAGAAGTGGTAATCCTCACTTCGACTCGACTTGCGAGTGGAGGATTCTCGCCTCTGCTTCCACAACAGTTTTGCTGTGTACATTCCCACCTAGATGAGTACTCTACTGGGGTAAAATCTCAGTCAGCAACGCTTTCTCGCATGTCAATAAGAATCAGACAATATTTCGTCCCTTCACACAGTGACATTTCCATGAAATCAAGCATCACGTGGTGAAACGGTCATCTGGAGGGTGAAGCGCACTCCACCTGCTCCACTGTGCAGCACAGCTGACACAAGTCTGACAACGCTGCAGAGCTTAGGAGCAGACGCGCTTCGTGAACCAGTATTTGTTAAGCAAAGCCAGTGACCCTGTAGATGCATAATCCAGACAATATGTCCGTTTTGCAAAATGGGGAAAGAGATGTCTGGGAAAAGGCTTTGAATCAGCACATCACTGACACCAATCGCCAAGTGAAATCCAACACACCGCCACAGCGTCTCTCATCCCATTTATCAAAAGTCTGCATCGCAGACAAAAAATGGAGACCATCATCCTGAGCAGGTGTAACCGTGGCAACACGTGGATAGTTACAGGAGAATGTGCATCATTCCTTGCAGCAGCATCCGCTTGTGCGTTTCCTGCAGAAATCAAGTCTCCTCTGTTAACATGAGCAGGACATTTGCACACAGCAGTGGAGTCTGGTAGCAGGAGAGCTTCCGGAGCGCCTCCACTATTTCAGCATTCACCATCAGTAGGTAGTAGTAGGTTCACCATCAGACTTCAAGACTGCCTGCATTTCCAAACAGAACCAAAATCAGGACAAGTCCCAAACCCAAGTCAGCGACCAGTGTGGATCGGTTTTGCCAGTTTCCAGGCTTCGGTCAGAGCTACGAACTTGGCCATTCGGCAGAGTAAGATTGGGGCAGTGACCCCGAAACCAGAACATCGTGAGTTGAGACAACAGCAGGACCCCACCCCATTCTTCCCTAAGCCGAATCATCCACATACAGAACCAAATCTGAGTTCACCAGGGGAACTTCCTGAAGGTCAGGTCACCGGGAACAGAGTTCATTAATTACGGCTGCACAATCATGCGGGTCTCCATCAGAAGGCCCAGGCAGAAGCGTTGCTGGATTTAGACCCGTACAGCGGGTCTAAATCTAATCTAAGCCACCAGGCAGCAGTTTTCTGCTCCAGAAGAATCATGTTGAACATGTATGTTCAACATGCAGAGGCATGTTGAACCAAAAACATCAAATCTGAATAATCAACCAAATCACGTGACACATATGCAGCTTTCTCAGCTGCTGCAACTGCATGTAGACAACGAGGCAACCAGCTGCAACAGCCTTCATCACATCAACATGCTCCTGCAGAAGAACCAAGGTCATGCATCCATCTGTTCATCCCCTGTTTGGGTAAAGGAACGAGAGTAGTCATGCCCCCCAAAGCAGGAGTAGTTTGTAGAATAAATGTGGCTCGTGGAACACCTGAACCGCTTCTTGACTCCAGACAAACTTATGAGCCTGCGAGCCTGTCCCATGGATGAGAGCTCCGAGGAGCATCTAATGCAGCGTGACATGGTATGAACATCCGGCAGTAAGAACATGTTCCTAAAAATGACATAATCTGTGTCTTTGTAACAGGTTAAGACATCTCTGTATGACTTCCATTTGTCAAGCCAGTGATCGTCTGCCCTCAGCAGAGATAACATGCTCCAGAAATGTGACTTGTTGCTGCACAAACTGTTTTAAGGCCCTCCTCAGCAAGGTGTTATTGTGTCGGCCTCACACTGCTGACGAGTAGAAGAAACCAGCAGCACATTATCTGTGTACTGCAGGAGTGCAGTACCAGGGGTCACCACCAGAGCGTCAAAGCAGCGTTATAGATCGGAGGTGATTCACAGTAACCTTGTCAGGACGAGTGAATGTCCAAGGTTCGTTTTTAAAATGAAAAGAAAACCAGGATCCACATCTATCAGGATCCACAGGCACACTGAAAAAGGCGTCTGTGAGGTCCACAACAGGAAACCATTCTGCTGCATTAGGAATCTGTGCCACAAGGGTATTCGGGGTAGGCATAGAAGGTTCACGCTCCAGGAGAGCTTTATGAACCACCTGCAAATCTTGGACAGTTCTTCACTCCATTTTTAAAAAATTTTTTTAATAAAAAATATAGGTGAATGAAAAGGAGAATTAGAATAAGGTATAACAGCACCCGATGCACACAAGGACACAAGGACTCAAATACAGGTGTTTTACCTTCAATGGCTTCCTGTTTTAAAGAGAGTCAGAGTCAAGTTTATTGTCAATTCTACCACATGTGAGACACATACAGAGAATCGAAATTACGTTACTCTCAAACCCTCGGTGCTACACAATAAATAAATTTTAAACACAAAGTGCAAGTTAAAAGGAGACAAGAAACAAGTTGTGACATGACAACAACAGTTTTTCGGTTTGAAAAGGATACTGCTGTTGGCACGAACGAAAACCAGACCACAGTCCCCACCATGTTTCTAATCAAGCCCATAGTCCGTAAGGATGGACGCGTTCTGGAATGTTAATAAAATCGTGCCAGTCTGCAGACAGCTCCATCTTCCAGGCGAAGGTCCCCTTCGGTCACACAGATTAGTGGAGCAGCAGTCGATGCCGGGCCAGGGGACTTCTGTGTAACAGATAGTTGTTAAGTATGTTCTGCGTTATCACGTTTTCTCCAAGTTCGATTCCTCTCACTCCTTTGCCCCTTACAGGTGCAGAAACTCTGGAAATGTTTTTGGCGTTTACTGTAGGAGTTAGGAATGCAGTACAGGATGCTGAAGGCTATTCAGCGTAGCTGATGTCTCTTGTGTACTCTAGACATGTAATATGTTGATTTGTGATTATTCTGGCTTTGAAACATCACTATAAAGTATGAATGCTGAGGTATTTTCACTGTTGTTCAGAATAAATCCTGTGTTTTCACAGGGGTCAGCTGTTGTGAGGTCGCACCAGGAACACCACTTGTGGAGTGACTCATCAAGGACGTGACGCCTGTTTCCATCATATTGGCATGTTGTTTTCAAATATCTGAGTTGCTGACTCCAGTGAAGAACCTGGGGATTACTTACAGTCCACAGGTCCTGTTCCCCAGTTGGGATTGATTTGGTTGCTTACAACATCACGTGTGGACTTGTGGCAGGCATGTATATTAGGCTTATTGCCATCACACTGATTATCATCATTCCTTTAAAAAGAGAGCTGTGCGTACGTGGAGGACTACAGACATCAGCGGACACATCCCTGAGAAGAAGAATGGACCAGAATCCTTCCACAGTAAGCTTCAGGTGACTGCTGCTGAAGGTGCAGCTACAAGGAATTGAATGTTGGACCATGTCATTTCATTTGATGCTCTTTTTTGCTTAATTTCGTTTTGCACTCATCAGCACTTCTAAAAGTTGTATGTTGTTCAATTAGGTTTTATTTGTATATTATCCACAATAATCAGATAATTCGTTTTTACGTGCACGCGCGCACGCACACACACAGAGGGGGTTGCTAACTTTTGTACATGGCTGCAGGAGGATCAAATAATCTGTGGTTTAAACATAAACTTCTTTTTTTTTTTAAAGAATGAGCAAGTTAGATGATGAGAACGATTGTACTAATCATTTATGAAAAAAGAAGAAGAAGCGCTAAAACACATGACATAAATCACTATGGAGACACTCTTCCCTTCGCTACTGTGTTTCTTTCAGAGAGGAACCGAACCAAACCGAACCGAACCGAGCCGAGCCGAGCCGAGCCGAGCCGCGCCGCGCCGCTCAGCTAGGAGAAGCGAGTCGCGTCGCGGCGCGGCGCGGCGCGCGGGAAGCAGCTCCGGACGCACCTGAGCCGTGGGAGGGAGCGTTGAGAGCATCAGAGAGCTGGACGGCGCCTCGCGCGCACACCCGTCTCTTACAGAGGCTACGCGTGTCCTCTCTGAGGGACACGCGCAGACTCCCACGGACAGTCATGGATGCGGACAGACATTCTGCGGCGGTGTCGTCTCCTGCCGTGGGCAGGTGGGCGAGTCTTGACTAGACCCCGTTTTAGGCGTGAAAGCAAACTGAAACTGTGAGCGAAGTCGGGGCTTTTCTTGCAACCATGAACCATGTCACAGGAGGAAAACTTGAAGACTCGCTGCGTTAAGAGGCGAAACGGAAAGCAGAGCTGACAGCTGAAACAGACGGAAACAAGCTCAGCAACGCACTTGGTAAGTGTGGAAATGAGATGTTTTATGAAGCAGTGCCGCTGGTCGGTTTTCTGTTCAGGGACCGAATATAAGTTTACATTAAAATAAGAGTTGAAATGAAAGCGCGCAGTCCTGCATTTGCGTTGTAAATGGCACAAACGTGACAAACTTCCTCTTTTTTCGAGGAAGACCGCGCTGGTTGTGTGTGTGTGTGCGTGTGTGTGTGTGTGTGTGTGTGTGTGTGTTTGGGGGGGGGGGGTTAAGTGGGATAATGGTTCCGGTTATTGCCTTCATAATGTATTACTTGTATTTTATCCATCGGGGACCTGCAGAAGTGTCCCTGCTCCTCCGTCCCGGTGTTCCAGCAGGGACGTTTTCAGGGACAATGATTTTTTTTTTGCTCTATTTGCAAACATCAGATCATGTTAGTGTGAGTTCCTGGCTGAGTGAAGGAGCTCCACTTTTGTCTGGATTATCTGTTTCAGATTTGGGATCACAAACTTAAACATGGACAGCAGTGCTCTGGGATTACCACAGGTCCTCTGTACCAAGGTTGTTTGTGTGTACACTACAAGCAGGAATAAAACATGTTTCGTTCCTTCAGCACCTCCCTGAATGTATTTGTGGACAGCAGGTTCTCAGAAAGCTGCTGTTGTGATCTCCAAACTCTGTTTCCATCCTGATAACGGCACTGGTATACAAACATCTCATCCATTCTGGCTCACCATCAGAACATAAATTCTCCCCTGCAGCAGCTTCTTCAGTCCATCATCTCCTTGAATCCTTTGAATCCACTAGGTTGACACTTGATGTCACATCTAGAGCGCAGGTTTGATTTTCCATTAAAGATTTTCATGGTGCTCATGAAACATCTTAGCAGCTCCAATGATGTGAAGCCTGAGTATGAACTTAAGAAGTCTGTAAAAAAGTGAGTGTAAGGAGGTTTACACTCAAGTCGAGAAACACAAGCGACACAAAGATCTTGCTGTGCTGTAAAGAAATCCGATGTTTGTCTTGGAGATGGAGCAGGTGACACCAGGCATAAAAAAAACTTTATTTGGAAGAAACCAGCAGCACAACAAGGAGGACAGTAGACCGGACAGCAGCAGTGAAATCTGTGACCAACGTAGTCAGAACATCAACATCAAACAAATCAAAGTAATTAAAAATTAAAAATCACTGACTGCAGCTTTGCAGGAAGGTTAAAGAATGAAAGACAGATTTGAATTTGACAAATATGCTGGCTTTAATACATGGAACACAAAGTCTTATCAATTGATCATATATACCTGCTTATCCCTACGGAGGTCACAAGAATCTGCTGGAGTCTATCCAAGCTGTCTTCAGGTGAACGTCAAGAGCAAAGAGAACATGGAAACACCACACGTGGAAGACATTCAGATGTCTGTTGATGTTGCAGATCACAGTTTCAGATGTGTGACGGTCCGACAAAACCATCCATGTCTGAGTCCAGACTGCTTAGTGAAGGACTGGAGGGAGAGCGTTGAGGTCCTCCCACCTTCTGTGTTTTGGAAGCTGTCCAGTTGCTCCTACGTTGTCACAAGTTGGTTCTTCTACTAAAATCGTACAAACACTTATAAACACAAATGGAGGAAAGTTCATGACCTCTTTTTCCACAGATGGAGGGAAGTGAACACTGGAGAGATGTGCTCTCTTGTTGGTTCCTGTCAGCATTCATGACACAAGTCCAGGTCCCAGGTCTTTGGTGTAGAGGACTTGATTTCAGGTCCCAAGTCTTTGGTGTAGGGGACTCAAGACTTAAGTGCTTATTAAAACAGAAGTTATTGGTCATCGTACTTTTTGTGACTAACCTATCCTGCAGTCGTGAAGGTTTCTTACTTTTGTGGTTATTTGAAAAAGGGCTGACAGCGTGTTTTTGGAAAAGAGCACATCTTGAAGAAGTTGGTTCTGCTTTTCTCTCTAGACCTGACAGTAAACAATGCTGGTGGTCCTGGCTCTGTTCCTGAACTCCAGTAAGTCCATACTGAACATCATTGCTGGTGCATGCATAAGCTTTTAGATTTGTCTTAAGACAGCACACCCTTTCAGGACATTTATAATTCATACAATAGAAAGCAGGTCACGTTGCTTTTCCATGCTGAATTATGAACATTGATATCAAATTAATGTGAAAGCTTCTTTTCTGTACAGTGGACAAAACCTTCAGTTCCTGTAGTTCTGTATTTGGTATTCAGTCTTGTTCCATGACAGCTGAGCATATTTGATTACTTTGTGAGAAGTACTCTTTCCATGATTGTTGCAGTTAAAGAGAGGTAGTTTGCATCATTCAGGATTATGAAATGGGTTCCTTATGCTGATTGTTGCACTGCTTATGGAGACTAGGTGCTTCAATTGCCTTCATATTAATATGAGAAAAGACTGTAAGAAAGAAGAAAAATGAATCTAAGACCAATCAGTAAGATTTAGAAGCCCCCTAGGTAAAAGTTTGGTGTCATTTAAAACGTCATTGTACCAGAACCAGGCCTCGATGTGGGCAGCTGGACAGATCAGTGATGCATGGCTTCCTGATTTATGCAAAGAGTCATGCAAATTGTGTTTGCATGAGCATCTGTTTGCAAAAGAACAAGGCCAGATCCAAACATGCTGTTTCTGCATTGTGTACAGTTTAATATACAGTCTGTTCCCTTTTATACCACGTCTCTCTGTTTTATTCTATTCTATCTTTTTTTCCTAATGAGTGCCTTTTTATTTCTCTACATACCTTACATACTTACTTTGCCTACATTACATAAATGGCTGTGGGCATTTCTTCAGCTTTGGCGACTCCCTTAGGCTCTGACCTGACTCTAGACTGTTTTGCTCCTGTAGACCTCCCTGACCTGGCTCTAGACTGTTTGGTTCCTGTAGACCTCCCTGACCTGACTCTAGACTGTTTGGTTCCTGTAGACCTCCCTGACCTGACTCTAGACTGTTTGGTTCCTGTAGACCTCCCTGACCTGACTCTAGAATGTTTGGTTCCTGTAGACCTCCCTGACCTGACTCTAGAATGTTTGGTTCCTGTAGACCTCCCTGACCAATACTGGACGAGATCAACTTGTCCCTAGTCTTAGGATATGTGCCACAGGTTTTTAAAGTCGCAGTAATCAAACCATTACTTAAAAATCCTCCCTTGATCCCAGACATTTTAGATAAATAAAAAACTATAGGGAGTGGTGGCCTAGTGGTTATAGTGGTGGGCTTGGGTTCATGAGATTTCTTCAGTACAGATGAGGGTCTGCTATGGTGTCCCACAGGGTTCAGTTCTAGGGACAATCTTGTTCAGTTTATACATGCAGCCCTTAGGAAGTTTTATCCGGAACCACAGCATTAATGTTCATTGTTATGCTGATGATACGCAGCTTTATCTGTCTATGAAGATGAAACAGAACCATCAGACAAACTTCAGGTGTCTTAAGGACATCAAGGACTGGATGTTCATTAAGTTTTTTGCTCCTAAATTCTGATAAAACAGAGGTTGTTTTTTGTGGTCCAAACAGCTTAGGAAGGGATTAGACAGTGTTGTGATGACCTCCAGTAAAACTGTGAGAAACCTTGTTGTTATTTTGATCAGGATTTATGGTTCATTTCATTTTTATTGATTAATTTCAGACACGTCAAAACCATTGTGTAAAGCATAACATTAACACTAGTATGAATCTATAAATAAGTAGACATATACACACACATTTGAACATATAGAATGCCTTGTAAATAAATCTATAAATAAATAAATCCGTTATCAATTTATGTTCACAAATCTATAAAATAAATCTATACCCAATGTGCACACACCTATCTATATATACATACATGTACACATGCACACACATAGACATAATCATAACACATATATCATGTTTACATGTCTGAAAATGGGCAGGAAGAAGTCAACCTTATTTCATGCTACCCCTTCTCAATATTCTGTAATTACATTTTACACACACACACACACACACACACACCTACACACACACACCTACACACACACACACACACACACATATATATATATATATATATATATATATATATATATATATATATATATATATATATATATATATATATATATATATATATATATATATATATATATATATATATATATATATTGGTGATGATCATGTTGTTCTTCCTCTGTACTGCTCCAAGTCTGAAACTCAGCTCTCCAGGAATCTGTCCTTTTCTGCGTTCTGGAGTTTCAGTGATGTATACTTCTCAACCAAGGCCAAGATCGTTTTTGGTGTGTTTGTCTCTCCTCTCTCTACTTCCCGTTCTACCCGGCTGGTCTTCAGCAGGAGGGTCCCCCCTTATGATCCAGGTTCAAGATCATGCAAGGAACCCAAGAAAGGCACGTCTGCTGTAGCTTGGAAGTATAGAACTTCACCTCCACAACAGCAGGAGACCCTAGTTGACAGACAATCACCTAAAGGCATTACTGTCTAGAGTGGTTCAGAAAAGATCCCACACCTAGTGTTCGCAGGTGGAATTACAGAGATGCAAACTACAACATGGTAGGTTCATAGGCTTCCTGTGTAGCTTCTACATAGAAGTAGAAATAAAGCTTTAACATGCAATATCAAAAAGAACATATTTCTCCGACACAGTCTCTGTAATCTGCCGTTTATGTGGTTCCACATGTATGATTTTTGTGTGCCAGCAGGCACTCCATGACATTTAATTCCTCTGAGGTTTAAGAGCTGTCTGTATAGCTTTGATTTGGACTCGCTGTGCCTCTGACGCTCCAGCTTCAGCGTCATGCTCCATAAACTGATCCTGTCAGAAGCTCGTTGCTGCAGAGGTGGAGCTCCTCTGGTCTGACAGTAGAAGAGTTTACTCTTCTACTGTCAGACCGACCACTTCAGAGCCGCTCACACTGACTCAGCGAGCTGTTCTGAAATGATTGGTCTGACAATAGAAGAGCAAGCTCAGAGATTAGTCGGACGGGTCCCAGTCATAATTTGTTGTGATGGCGTGCTACGCCTCCTTCATCTTTTGTCTACTGTACTTATTACTGCTGGACTCCGGACTTGATCGTGTATCTGCATCGTGTGATCCACCATGAGAAAGACAAAGATGTATCAGTCACGATTGCTTTTGATATGTGTAATTGGATCTCAGGATCTTCTTTCAGCAGATGAGAACAGCTGTATGCTCATGCAATCAGACCGCAGCAGGAAAACAGACATCTTAATGTCTGGGCAATCAGAAACTCCATCAAAGCCTCATGCAAGCAGATGGGTTTTTGTGGATCCACATTTTCAATAATTAATTCCAACTTTATGCATAAAGGTTTTCTAAATCACAGGGTTAGATTTCAGGTTAAGCCTCCACTTACACAAATGTGGCATCTGACACATGTATATGTATGAGGGAATTATCTTAAATATGTTTGACTTCTTTTTGTCTTTTTAATTTGTGATTTTATTTCTTCTTTGTTTTCTTACTTATCGCACAATTCATAACATTACACCGCGTGAGTCGTCGTCAGTGGAGGCGACAAATAACAAACAAATGTGGGTTGCTTGTTCCTGAGTTCACAGCATCTTCAGGTGTTTTCTGTCCTCTGTGTGTGTCACCTGCTGCAGACCGTTGAGGGCGCTCTAGGCTGGGTGGGTAACGCATTGCGTCACTTCCTGTTTGTTGTTGGCGGTCTGTGTCTGTCTGCACGGCGTTACGGGCTCTGATTCTTCGAATCCTTATACTCTGATTTTAGTTTGTTTTGATAATAAAACACTACATCTTGTAAACTTCTCTTTGAATCGAGCACTTGTACCTTTTCTCTTATTTAACTTTCATTTCCACCAGTCACCGGTACAGGTACCGTCTCCTGTCCTCTCAGCATGGCCTCCTCTCCACTGTTTCTCCTTCTTACTGCTCAGTGTGTGAAATGTTTAGTTATTCCTCTGCCTCCTTTAGTAAAGACGGTAAGTGTATAAAATGTAGTTTGTTTGTAGCTTTGGAGGCGAGGCTCAGTCAGTTAGAGGTCCGGTTCCGCCAAATAGACCATAGTCCAGTAGACTTGGTAGCTCGTCAGGCTGAAGTAGCGGTGGACCGGCCAGGTGCAGCTGCTGGTAGCCGCCCCCCTGCAGCCCCCGAGCAGCCGGGCAGTCAGGGCGGCTGGGTGACGGTTGGAGGAAGCGTAGTCCCAAAAGGTGCACGGAACACCACCATTCGCTTCACGTGTCTAACCGTTTTTCCCCACTCAGCGACACACCCGCTGAGAAACCGACCTTGGTGATTGGCGACTCTATTTTGAGACATGTGAGGCCGACTCCAGCGACCATAGTTAGGTGCATCCCGGGGGCCAGAGCGGGCGATGTCGAAGCAAACTTGAAGCTGCTGGCAAAGGGTAATCGTAAATACAGTAAAGTTATCATCCATGTCGGCGCTAATGACACCCGGCTACGCCAGTCGGAGGTCACTAAAATTAATATTGTCTCGGTGTGTAACTACGCCAAAACCATGTCGGACTCCGTAGTTTTCTCTGGTCCCCTCCCCAATCTGACCGGTGATGACATGTTTATCCGCATGTTGTCTCGGTGGTGTTCAGAAAACGACGTGGCCTTTATTGACAATTGGAAGAAGTTTGGGGAAAGCCTGGTCTGCTTAGAAGAGACGGCATTCATCCCACCCGGGATGGTGCAGCTCTTATCTCTAGAAATCTGGCTGACAATATTAGATCATCCCCCTGACAATCCAGGGTCCAGGCCGGGATGCAGAGCTGCAGTCTTACACGCTTCTCTGCTGCTTCTCGAGGACTATCGCCTGCCAATAAAAAGGTAGAAGTAAATGATGTAACTGGAGATTCTAATGAGGTGCCAAGTAAAATAGATTTAGTATCGATTCCCCGTCCTCCAAATGTTCACCAAGCGCGACGGAATAGAGGCGTTAACCAAAATAACCTTGTAAAAATAAAAACAAATACGCATTTAGTGCGAACTTAAGACCAAACAATTAGATGCGGATTACTAAATATACGATCTTTAAGCTCCAAGTCTCTATTAGTAAACGATCTAATTACTGAGACCCGGAGTGACATTTTCTGCCTAACAGAAACGAGGCTCCAAGAGGAAGAGTTTGTTAGTTTAAATGAATCGACGCCGTCCAGTTACTTTAATTATCATATTCCTCGAATCACAGGTCGAGGTGGAGGAGTAGCGGCGATCTACGACTCCAGTCTTACAATAAAATCCAAACCTAAATGTGATTATAATACATTTGAAAGCCTCACGCTTAGCTTAAAACTGCCGAGCTGGAAATCAGAGAAGCCAGTTGTTGTTGGTGGTAGTTTACCGGCCTCCTGCTGGAGCTTATCTGGAGTTTCTGTCTGAGTTCTCAGATTTCTTATCTAGTTTATTGATCAGTACAGATAAAGTCATCATAGTGGGCGACTTTAACATTCATATGGATGTTGACAACGACAGTCTTAAGTTGGCTTTTGATTCTCTTCTAGAATCGATGGGGATTTTACAAAAAGTTAACGAACCGACGCATTGTCTTAATCATACTCTTGATCTGGTCCTCGTCTACGGTGTAGAACTTGATTGGACTTGATTTAATAACGTTTGAATTCAACATTGTCAACGTTACGCATAATAGGAGGAATTACTTTAGCAGGTGTCTATCCGATAAAGCTATTACTAAATTTAGGGAGGCCATTGCTCCTAATCTTCTTACAGTGGAACATAGTGAAGCAGTTGAGGGCTGTGACCTCGGTTCTACCCCTGCAGACGTTGATTTCCTTGTCGGTAGCACTGCAGATGTGTTGCACTCAGCTTTAGATGTAGTTGCTCCTTTGAGAAAGAGGGTCTCTAACCATAGGAGCTTAACTCCCTGGTTTAACTCACATATTCGTATGTTAAAACTGAAAGTGCGTAAAATGGAAAGAAAGTGGTACTCTAGTAGGTCTGTAGATATTTATTATGCATGGAAAGATAGTCTAATAGTGTATAAAAAAGAGCCTATTATTCAGTGTTAATAGAGGATAATAAAAATAACCCACATTTTCTGTTCAGCACTGTAGCCAGGCTGACAAAGAGCCACAACTCTGTTGAGCCGTGCATCCCTGAAGCTCTCAGTAGTGAAGACTTTATGAGCTTCTTTAGCAATAAAATTGTCAGAATTAGAGAGGAAATCGGCCAGGCCCTCCCAGCAGTGGCTGTGGGAATTTCTTCAACCTCGGCGACTCCCTTAGGCTCTGATCTGACTCTAGACTGTTTTGTTCCTGTTGACCTCTCTGAGCTGACCTCAGTCGTCAATGGATCTAAAACATCCACGTGTCTGTTAGACCCCATCCCTACTCGACTACTCAAAAATTTTTTCTCTCTTATTGGACCGACAATACTGAAACAGATCAATTTGTCCCCTGTCTTAGGATATGTGCCACAGGCTTTTAAAGTCGCAGTAATCAAACCATTACTTAAAAAACCCTCTCTTGACCCAGACATTTTAGCTAACTATAGACCAATTTCCAACCTTCCATTTATCTCTAAAATTCTGGAAAGGTTGTTGCAAGCCAGCTGTGTGAGCATTTGTATAGAAATGATCTATTTGAAGTTTTTCAGTCAGGGTTCAGAATGCATCATAGCACAGAAACAGAACTGGTTCGAGTCTCGAATGACCTTCTTATGGCCTCAGATAATGGGTTAGTGTCCATACTGGTTCTGCTGGACCTCAGCGCTGCTTTTGATTCTATAGATCACAGCATTTTACTGCAGAGGCTAGAGTATGTTGTTGGGATTAAAGGGACAGCTCTAGATTGGTTTAAATCATATCTGTCTGATAGATTCCAGTTTGTTCATGTTCATGAGGTTTCTTCCGTACAGACAAAGGTCTGCTATGGTGTCCCGCAGTATTATCCGGAACCACAGCATTAATTTTCATTGTTATGCTGATGATACGCAGCTGTATTTGTCTATGAAGATGAAACAGAACCATTAGACAAACTTCAGATGTGTATTAAGGACATCAAGGACTGGATGTCCAGAAATTTTTTGCTACTAAATTCTGATAAAACAAAAGTTGTTGTTTGTGGTCCCAAACAGCTTAGGAAGGGATTAGATGGTCTTGCGATGGCCTCCAGTACAACTGTGAGAAACCTTGGCGTTATATTCGATCAGGATTTGTCATTTAAACAGCATATTAATCAGGTTTGTAAAACTGCGTTTTTCCACCTCCGTAATATCGTAAAGATCAGGAGCATCCTCTCGCAGAGTGATGCCGAAAAACTAATTCATGCGTTCGTATCTTCTAGACCAGATTACTGTAACGTGTTGTTGGCTGGATGTCCAAGTAATTCTCTGAAGATCCTCCAGCTGATCCAAAATGCAGCAGCGCGAGTGCTGACAGGAATCAACAAGAGAGACCACGTCTCTCCAGTTTTAGCTTCCCTCCATCGGCTCCCCGGAAAACTCAGAATCCTATTTAACATTTTATTACTTGTGTATAAAGTCCAAAATGGCCTAGCGCCGCGATATTTGCAAGACCTTATAGAACCGTACGTTCCTAATAGAGCTCTCCGTTCTCAGGGTGCAGGTTTACTCGTAGTTCCTAGAAGATCCAGATGTAGATCTGGAGGACGGCTTTCTGTTATCAGGCACCATCACTCTGGAACCAACTTCCAGTTTGGGTTAAGGAGGCTGATACCACCTCCACCTTTAAAACTAAACTTAAAACATTTCTCTTTAATAAAGCATATAGTTAGTGTACATTTAGTACCTTAATGTGTCAGGGCCAGTAGTCAAAGCTGCAGCTGCAGGACCAGATTAGAGCAGCTCATCTTAAACAGCTTCGGTGTAGATATGCTGTTATAGGCCTCTGCTGCAGGGGGGCACCAACATGATCCACTGAGTGGTGCCTTTCACCTCCTCTGTTTCTCTTTGCCTTCTCTGTCTCTTCTTCACCTCAACCCTCATTTATTAACAATATCCCATAAACTTAATTGTGGTCCATTGTTCTGGTAGTTTTTTGTGCTTGTCTGGCCCTTCTTTTCCTCTTCTGTGCATGTCCTGCGGACCAGAGCCTCAGGAGCTGCTTGCTGACCTGCAGTTCCACCTCTGGCCATCCCAGTGTCACCTCCACCTGTCTGTGTGGATGTCTGTTGGATATTTGCTGACATCCCGACCTGCAGTCCTCATCCCCTTGGATCACCGTCTATCCATATATCACCCATATACACAGAAGTCTAATTGGACTACTGATGATAGTTACTAATGTATCCTGTCTTGTACCTTTGACGGTGTCTCTATGTCTCTATTCTTTCTTATTTCCTGCTCTACCCGGCTGGTCTTCATCAGGAGGGTCCCCCCTCATGATCCAGGTCCTGGTCCAGGTTTCTTCCCTCTTAAAGGGGAGTTTTTCCTGCCACTGTTTATGTAATAATTGCTCGGGGGTCATGTTCTGGGTCTCTGGAAAGCGCCTAGAGACAACTTGTGTTGTAATAGACGCTATATAAATAAAATTGAATTGAAAATTGAATTACTTACTCTTCTTCTAATGTTGCACCTGAATCATGTTCATAAGAAACAACATTCCTCTTTTGTAGAGCAGAAATACAAATATGTGAGTTTGTCGTAAATGCAATGACATGCATTTTTGTACAGTGTGTGAAGCTTACAGTTACTCTCCTTTATATCTCCAGAATATAGGTTATTGTTGTCTTGGTAGAAAATCTGTTTTGAATAATTGATGGCATATCTGTGTGAAATGAAAAATGGATTGGCCATTGCCACATAGATAAAACATTGGGTGTGTGTCACTGTTCTGTTTGTGTGATGCAGCAGCTGATGCCTTTGTTTTTTCACGTTGGTTGGGTCTCTGCGCTGTACATTTCCTGCAGCATGTTAAACATAAATGTGTTTTGTAGTCTCATGATGCAAAAAAAACAACAAAACACAATCATTCTAATTTATTTTCATTGACTTCAAAGCACAGCATGACATCAAAGTGATTTCCTTTGAGCTTCCACTGCAAGTAGACGACAAACACCACATACAAATTCACACTGCTCTTGAGTCTTCTGTAAAATCCTGTTTTTCTTCTGGCAAGCCAATCAGAAAGGCAGCTGAAAGCTGTGATGCCAGATTACAAATTGTCTGTAGTTTTTCAGAGACCAAAAGCAGGACCATGGGTTAAATGTTGAGTAAAGAAACAGTGAAGCGTAAAGAGGGAAGAAACCTGGATCAGGACCTGGATCATAAGGGGGGACCCTCCTCTTGTAGACAAGCCAGGTAGAACAGGAAAAGAGAGATAGGAAAGAGAGGATGAAAATAAGTGAGAGACCAGCACACCGTCAAAGGTACCAAAGACCAGATCATCAGTATAATTATGTTAACTGGAAAACGGAGAGTTTTCTGTCCATCAGACTGGTACCTGGTTAGTTGGTGGACTACAGAGACCACTATCTAAACAGGTGTAGACAGCAGAACTGGGATGGTCAGAGGGTGGGACTGCAGGTCAGTGGATCATGTTGGTGTCCCCCTGCAGCGTAGATCTACAGCAGCAGATCCAGGATGAAGCTGTGTTGAAGACCAGCTGCTCTAGTCTGGTCCTGCAGCTGCAGCTGTGACTACTGGTCCTGACACACTAAAGTTTACACCAACTAGATGTTCTACTGAACACAAACGTTTGAAGTTTGGTTTTAAAGGTGGAGGTGGTGTCAGCCTACTTCACCCAAACTGGAAGTTGGTTCCATAGTGATGCTTCCTGATAGCAGAAGACCCGTCCTCCAGATCTACATCTGGATCTTCTAGGAACTACGAGTAAACCTGCACTCTGAGAACAGAGAACTCTGTTAGGAATGTCAGCACATGAGTTTTCCGGGGAGCCAATAGAGGGAATCTAAAACTGTAGAAACGTGGTCTCTCTTGTTGATTCCTGTCAGCACTCGCGCTGCTGCATTTTGGATCATCTGGAGGATTTTCAGAGAATTACTTGGACATCCAGCCAACAACACGTTACAGTAATCTAGTCTAGAAGATACGAACGTGTGAATTAGTTTTTCGGCATCACTCTGGGAGAGGATACTCCTGATCTTTGTGATATTACGGAGGTGGAAAAACGCGGTTTTACAAACCTGATTAATCTGCTGTTTAAATGACAAATCCTGATCGAATATAACGCCAAGGTTTCTCACAGTTGTACTGGAGGCCATCGCAAGACCATCTAATCCCTTCCTAAGGTGTTTGGACCACAAACGACAACCTCTTGTTTTATCAGAATTTAGCAGAACCAGTATGGACACTAATCCATCATCTGAGGTCCAGCAGAACCAGTATGGACACTAATCCATTATCTGAGGTCCAGCAGAACCAGAAGTCCCCCACTATGATGACTTTGTCTGTACTGATCAATAAACTAGATCAGAAATCTGAGAACTCAGACAGAAACTCCAGATAAGCTCCAGCAGGAGGCCGGTAAACTACCACCAACAAAATTGGCTTCTCTGATTTCCAGCTCGGCAGTTTTAAACTAAGCGTGAGGCTTTCAAACGTATTATAATCACATTTAGGTTTGGATTTTATTTGAAGACTGGAGTCGTAGATCGCCGCTACTCCTCCACCTCGACCTGTGATTCGAGGAATATGATAATTAAAGTAACCGGACGGAAACATGATTGGATGTACACCACTTGTCACTACTAACTCTTGTTGTAGATCTGTTTCTTGGTTAACTTTGCCCTAGATTTTAATTAGAAAGTTAGAAGTGATTGAAATAATCATTTGTCTTTTCTTGTCCCACAGAGATGTGTTGTGGTGATGAATTGGTGACAAGCTCCTAGTGACTTCACATACCTTGTGAAGCCCCGCCTCTCATCGTGTTGTGCAGGGCAGGGCGGCCCAGCAGTGTTGTAGGTATGTACCAGGAGGTGGCCTTCCTGGCGGGAAGCACCGAGCACCAGTTTACCTCTTTCCACTTCAACCGTGTGGAGAATCCTCAAGAGGTCACCTCCAAGAAGGGTTTGTTCTACAAGCGAGCACAGCTGCTGCTCCAGCCTCAGCCGCGCCAGCAGGACAGCGAGCAGCTTGGTCTGGTTGACAGGGCAGCCATCATCAACGTGGGGGGCATCAAATACCACATCCCCTGGTCTACCCTGGATGAGTTCCCCATGACGCGACTGGGTAAACTGCACAGCTGCAGCAATGAAGCTGAGATCATGAACGTGTGCGATGATTATGATGGCAGCCGCAACGAGTACTTTTTTGACCGTAGTCCATCTGCCTTTCGCATCATTGTGACTTTTCTGGCAGCAGGAAAGCTGAGGCTCCTGAGGGAGATGTGCGCCTTGTCTTTCCAGGAGGAGCTCCTGTACTGGGGTGTGGAGGAAAACAACCTAGAGTGGTGCTGCCTCAGGAAGGTCCGCCTCCGCCAGGAGGAGTTCAAGGAGCAGCAGAGGCTGGAGGAGGAGGAGACGGAGCACACCTCGCCACAGTCCTGTGAGGAGAGTCAGCAGCCTCCTGGAGGACCAGAGGAGACGGTTACAGGAGGCTGCATGAAGAGACTGAGGGACATGGTGGAGAACCCGCACTCGGGCCTGCCTGGAAAGATCTTTGCCTGCTTATCAGTGTTATTTGTAGCCATCACTGCTGTGACGCTGTGTGTCAGTACCATGCCAGACCTCCGGGAAGAGGAGGAACGGGTGAGTTTCATTCACAGGAAATGTTTTGCATCTTTCTTATCTCGATTTAAACAAAAGCCACCTAAAAAGCTTAAACTGCCTCGTTGTAACTGTGTGAAATGAAAACCTGTTGGACAGGCGGATGGTACAAGTTATAAAAATGCTGTTTGTATGTCTCTCACATGCTTGTTTGGTCCATGAAAGACAAACATACATGTTGGATTTAGCTTTAAACAGGAGGGTAGTTTTTGGCAGGCAGTCTCTAAACGGAGCGGAGCGAGTAGGAACGTGATAGTAGCCTAGACAGCCGGCACAGGTCTTGTTCTAGATGCTTGTCTGGACTTATGTCCGGTTTGGTGGATACAGGCGTCCCCGATCTCCTGTTCACGTGTCCTAAGTGATTGTTGGCCACTTGTGAACAGATTTTCAAAGATACAGTTTATTGCAGGTCTGAACACATAGTCAACTGTCCAAGGCAAACCCCCCCCTCGCCTCAGGCGACCTGAGGCGAATCTAGTTTCTTGGGGTTCTGGGCAAAGTAAACCTTATATAATTATAAGCTGAAACGTTTTTTTAATCGTGCACGTTTGTGTTGTTTCAAAATAAAATACACAAATTTCCTGCCAATAAATTCTGTAACTTTCTTAGCATTCTGTAGCATTCTTAGCTTGGCAGTTAAATTTAGCTGGACACAGGTTTGATTTGTTAGTTGAAGAATGAGTTTTGGTCAAGATAGCTACTTTATTTTCAGCCTTGCAGCTGAGTAAACTCATTGTTGCAGGTGTCTTTACTGAGAAACTCAACACTAGCAGGACAGACTGGCCTGCTCTCAGCTAATTTACCTTATGTCTCACCTGCATTGACCTGCATATGACCTTCAGTGAGCTCCCATTCCTGATCCAAAAGGTTCAATATGACCTCTGTCCACCTCTGCAGTTGTAACAGCTTCGACTGGAAGGCTGGGAAGGCTGTCCACAATGTTTTATGTGTTTATGGGAATTTCTGACCATTCTTCCAGAAGAGCATTTGTGAGGTCACACTGATGTCGGACCAGAAGGTCTGGCTCTCAGTCTCCACTCTGATTCATCCCAAAGGTGTTCTGTTGGGTTGAGGTCAGTAAATATATATATATATATATATATATATATATATATATATATATATATATATATATATATATATATATATATATATATATATATATATATAGAAAGAGAGAGGTACACATACCTGTAAATACACACTTATAATGATACTAATAGTGACAGTAAGGAGACTGCATCTACAGCAGCAACAATCATAAGGCCAACAGTTATATTAACATTCATTGCTGCTAGTATTACAACTAGTAGTTATCACCACCCTCGCCACCGCCAACACCACTAACACCACCCCTGCCCACCAACACCACTAACACCAACACTACCCCTGCCACCACCAACACTAACACCACCCCCCGCCACCACCAACACCATCACCACCCCTGCCACCACCAACACCACCACCAACACCACTAACACCACCAACAACACCACCCCCACCACCCCGCCAACACCACCACCAACAGCACCACCAACACCGCCACCACCAACACCACTAACACCAACACTAACCCCGCCACCAACACCACCCCCGCCACCACCAACACCACCACCAACACCACTAACACCACCAACAACACCACCAACACCACCCCCACCACCACCAACACCACCAACAACACCACTAACACCACCAACACCACCCCTGCCACCAAAACCACCAACACCCCAACCACCACCCCTGCCACCAACACCACCAACACCACCCCTGCCACCAAAACCACCCCGCCAACACCACCACCAACCAGCACCACCAACCCGCCACCACCAACACCACTAACACCAACACTACCCCGCCACCACCGCCACCAACACCACCCCCGCCACCACCAACACCAACAACACCACCAACACACAACCCCCGCCACCACTAACACAACCCCCGCCAACACCACCACCAACAGCACCACCAACACCGCCAACACCAACACAGCCACCACCAACATACCCCCGCCACCATCAACACCGCCACCAACACCACCCCCCGCCACCACAAACACCACCACCAACACCAGTAACACCACCCCCGCCAACACGAACACTAACACCCAACACCACCACCACCAACGTCACTACACCACCCCCGCCACCACAAACACCACCAACCAATAACACCAGTAACACCACCCCGCCAACACGAACACTAACACCACCAACACCACCACCACCAACGTCACTAACACCACCACCATCACCACCAACACCACCCCCAGCACCACCAACACCACCAATTCAATTCAATTTCAATTTTATTTATATAGCGTCTATTACAACACAAGTTGTCTCTAGGCGCTTTCCAGAGACCCAGAACATGACCCCCGAGCAATTATTACATAAACAGCGGCAGGTAAAAACTCCCCTAGTGGAAGAAAAAACCTTAAGCCAAACAGTGGCAAGGAAAAACTCCCCTTTAAGAGGGAAGAAACCTTGAGCAGGACCTGGCTCATGAGGGGGGACCCTCCTGCCGAAGGCCAGCCGGGTAGAGCAAGAAATAAGAAAGAATAGAGACATAGAGACACCGTCAAAGGTACAAGATAGGATACATTAGTAACTGTCCTTGGTAGTCCAATTAGACTTCTGTGAATATGGGTGATATATGGATAGACGGTGATACAAGGGGATGAGGACTGCAGGTCGGGGTGTCAGCAAGCATCCAAAAGACATCCACACAGACAGGTGAAGGCAGACACTGGGATGGTCAGAGGTGGAACTGCAGGTCAGCAAGCAGCTCCCGAGGCTCTGGTCCGCAGGACATGCAAAGAAGAGGAAAAGAAGGGCCAGACAAGCACAAAAAACTACCAGAACAATGGACCACAATTAAGTTTATGGGATATTGTTAATAAATGAGGGTTGAGGTGAAGAAGAGACAGAGAAGGCAAAGAGAAACAGAGAAGGTGAAAGGCACCACTCAGTGGATCATGTTGGTGCCCCCCCTGCAGCATAGGCCTATAACAGCATATCTACACCGAAGCTATGTTTAAGATGAGCTGCTCTAATCTGGTCCTGTAACTGCAGCTTTGACTACTGGCCCTGACACATTAAGATACTAAATGTACACTAACTATATGCTTTATTAAACAGAAATGTTTTAAGTTTAGTTTTAAAGGTGGAGGTGGTATCAGCCTCCTTAACCCAAACTGGAAGTTGGTTCCAGAGTGATGGTGCCTGATAACAGAAAGCCCGTCCTCCAAATCTACATTTCGATACTCTAGGAACTACGAGTAAACCTGCACCCTGAGAACGGAGAGCTCTATTAGGAACGTACGGTTCTATAAGGTCTTGCAAATATCGCGGCGCTAGGCCATTTTGGACTTTATATGCCAGTAATAAAATTTTGAATTGGATTCTAAATTTTACAGGGAGCCAATGGAGGGAAGCTAAAACTGGAGAGACGTGGTCTCTCTTGTTGATTCCTGTCAGCACTCGCGCTGCTGCATTTTGGATCAGCTGGAGGCTTTTAAGAGAATTACTTGGACATCCAGCCAACAACACGTTACAGTAATCTAGTCTAGAAGATACGAACGCATGAATTAGTTTTTCGGCATCACTCTGCGAGAGGATGCTCCTGATCTTTGCGATATTACGGAGGTGGAAAAACGCAGTTTTACAAACCTGATTAATATGCTGTTTAAATGACAAATCCTGATCGAATATAACGCCAAGGTTTCGCACAGTTTTACTGGAGGCCATCGCAAGACCATCTAATCCCTTCCTAAGCTGTTTGGGACCACAAACAACAACTTCTGTTTTATCAGAATTTAGTAGCAAAAAATTTCTGGACATCCAGTCCTTGATGTCCTTAAGACACATCTGAAGTTTGTCTAATGGTTCTGTTTCATCTGGCTTCATAGACAGATACATCTGCGTATCATCAGCATAACAATGAAAATTAATGCCGTGGTTCCGGATAATACTTCCCAAGGGCTGCATGTATAAACTGAACAGGATTGGCCCTAGCACTGAACCCTGCGGGACACCATAGCAGACCCTCGTCTGTACGGAAGAAACCTCATGAACATGAACAAACTGGAATCTATCAGACAGATATGATTTAAACCAATCTAGAGCTGTCCCTTTAATCCCAACAACATACTCTAGCCTCTGCAGTAAAATGCTGTGATCTATAGTATCAAAAGCAGCGCTGAGGTCCAGCAGAACCAGTATGGACACTAACCCATTATCTGAGGCCATAAGAAGGTCATTCGAGACTCGAACCAGTGCTGTTTCTGTGCTATGATGCATTCTGAACCCTGACTGAAAAATTTCAAATAGATCATTTCTATACAAATGCTCACACAGCTGGCTTGCAACTACCCTTTCCAGAATTTTAGAGATAAATGGAAGGTTGGAAATTGGTCTATAGTTAGCTAAAATGTCTGGGTCAAGAGAGGGTTTTTTAAGTAATGGTTTGATTACTGCGACTTTAAAAGCCTGTGGTACATATCCTAAGACTAGGGACAAGTTGATCTGTTTCAGTATTGTCGGTCCAATCAGAGAGAAAACATTTTTGAGTAGTCGAGTAGGGATTGGGTCTAACAGACACGGGGATGATTTAGATCCATTGACGACTGAGGTCAGCTCAGAGAGGTCAACAGGAACAAAACAGTCTAGAGTCAGGTCGGAGCATAAGGGAGTCGCCGAGGTTGAAGAAATTCCCACAGCCACTGCCGGGAGGGCCTGGCCGATTTCCTCTCTAATTCTGACAATTTTATTGCTAAAGAAGCTCATAAAGTCTTCACTACTGAGAGCTGAGAGCTCCACCACTACCAGTAACACCACCAACACCACCCCCGCCACCAGCACAACCACCAACAACACCACCACCACCAACAACACCACCCCAACACCACCACCACCAAAACCACCCCAACACCACCACCACCACCAACACCACGCCCACCACCACCACCAACACCACTATCACCACCAACCCAAGCACTTAGGCCCCAACCAGGCAGTCCCATCCCAGTCCCATATAAATGGCTGGTTGACGCAAGCAGCCATTTATATTGACCCAGCTTTGGCTAAATGTCACTTTTGATTTAGTCGACATGTTAAACGGTATATTCTGTTTTAACCGCCTGATGCAGTTCTGCAGATATTTCAGCTAAGGGAAAAAATCTTACTTTGATTGACAAACTTTGGGCATGTTCCCTTTGGCTTGCTGAGCAACATTGGTGTGCAGAAGAAAAACAGGCATATATATTCATTCTAAGTCGGTCGGCCCTCTGGGGCCCCCTTCTGGCTTATGGCACCAAGCATTTGCCTGGTACGCCTGTTGGTGAGCCGCCTGCTGACGACCTGCAGCATTCTGAACTAACTGCATTACTGTCGTAACGTGGCTGTTATATCTGGTCTAGTCCAGAACCACTCCCAGATTTCTGGACATCACAACATCACAGCAAACATTCTGAGCCATCATCATCAACAATGCTGGACTGTGGAGTCAGTGTATGTCTCACATCTGGCAAATTACTGGGTTATATCTAACAACAAAGGGTTACTAAGGAAAGAAGAGGGGGCAAAGTAGCTGATCCATAACATTATTTGACTTTTCTGACTTTTACAACCTTCTCCGAACCAGCTAACTAGCTTTTTAATGATCTCCTCTCACAACAAAGACAAAGAAGCATCAATATAAGAACCATCAGACTTTATAGCACCATGTTATGTCACGATAGAGGTGGTGTTGTCATATGGGCTTGTATGGCTGGTCTGAGCTGGACCCAAAAGACCAGCGTTTCAGGTCCTGAAGACAAAAAAGGCCCACAAACCAGTAGCAGGAATACTTCCAGGAGGAAGCTCAAGACACGCTGATGTCCAGGAAAAGCCATCAACGCTACAGGAGATCCTTCCTGACCACAGCAAAAAACCTCTACAATGGTTCTTTAAAGAGACTTATATCCTGATTACTGCAATGGCTAATTTTCCTCTGGGGGTTATTAAAGTATTTCTGAATTTTAATTTCAATGAACATCTCCTGGAGGATACTCTGGAGCTGCAAAGACTGCAAAGAATTTTCATCAACCAACAAAAAATATTATGACATTTAATGTTATGCCACTTTGTCCAAATAGATTTGAACTGCTGAAAATGGAGAAACTTTGTTTAAAATGACTTTAATTCCCGGATAGTAAATGTAGTTCTTTACTGAAACGTCCTAAATGAAGCTGATTCGGCTGCTCATGCTGCTGTGGCTGTAAAGGATGCTGCAGGACAACAGTTCAGCAGTCTCCATGGTAATCACCTCACCTCATACAGCACATGGTAATGTTAACCTTGGCTGGCTTCAAAAAAGCATTTCTCAGTGCGTTTTTATATTCAGCTATTCACACATATTTACTGTTTATCACTTCATGTTATATTCATGCAATGTCTTCCTACTAAACACCCACACATGGATGAGCTTTCAAGGAAGTGTGGGGTTCTGGGATTTGAACATGGACACATGAAAGAGCTGGAATTAAAGCTTAGGTTTGGCTGGTGATGACTGCGGCTCTGCTGGAGCTAGAAAACTGGTTTATTAGTTAACAGTATCCCGGACCTGGAGAGCTGAAAATGTACAAACCCAAATGACATGGGATTATATGGGATATATGCTTTTCTGGTCAAATTATGTTTGCTAATATATGACTGTTTTCTCATTTCAGACTTGAAACAACCTTTTAAAAAAGATTTTCTGCTGTAATGTTGCCATATTTTCTAACAACATTTAAAGGATGTTCTGGCATTGAGGATATAAACTTATTTGATCTATTTCTCCCTGCAAACGTGGGTTATGTGTATAGAGTTACGTTTCAAAACTCTCCTGGACAGCTCAGGTCTGTCAGCTCACATCATCTTTCTTTGTATCAGAATGTATTAGAATAACTGGACACGCCTCCTGTTACATCACCAACAGGTTTCTGACAATTGTTTTTGAGGGGAGCTCGTTGTTCCTGGAGGAGCCGAGTGTTTTTGAAGCTGGGCCGGCAGCTTCTGAGCCTAAGATTTTCCTAGTTTTTGATCCAGGTTCATCTCTGGATTAAGGGAGTTGCCACCTGCTGCTTAGATAAACTGCATCTCCAAACCCTTTCAGAACAGCACCTTTCTCTGCGGTCTCTTAGTGCAGTTAACACCATAGTTTTTAAAATGAGAATGATTTGATTGTTTCAGCCTTTGTTCACATCTCAGAAGATAGTACAGCTCTACATAGCTCAGGTAACAACAGCGAGCCACTGGCTACCCCCATAATTGTACCTTATTGTACTGCGTAAAATTACATTAAGTCACTAATTTAAGAATAATTAGCAGTGTGGTCTTCACCTCCTTTGCTGATGTTACAAAATGTTGTGTGCAGTGCATTGTGCACCACCCTGATGTCAGTAACAGAGAACCTAACATGCCATAGGGATGAGGGATGGGAAACTGAAGGAAGGTGTTTTGAAGGATGGGGCTCTGCAGAATGTTGTAAAACACCCCAACTAAGCCTGAAGTCCACTTGAAAACGGTCCAGCTGCAGTTCCAGACAAGGCAGGGATTTCCCCAACTGCCTGTGTTGAAGGACGTCATGGACCCTCAGCTTTGTCTTTCTCTCTGCAGACATCTCCTCCCTCTACTCAAGAAGACATCTGAAGCCAGAGCTGTTATTGTGGTGACATGTAGAAAGGTGCAGCTTGCATCTACCTCAGCAGCTCACGGCTTACGTCATATCATGCACCCAGCATCTTACTTCCACATTAAGTCTTATGTGGACTTAATGTTGGTTGCAGTTCCTCGACTGACCGATTGAGTCGCTTTTGAAGCCAGCCTCCATCTCCACTGACCTCCATGTTCAAATGTCCAACTTTAAAGCAGAAATAAACATTTTTACAGTCTGGTTCAAAAAAGTGTTTGATTTCACTTCCATTAAGACTAAAGGGGTTATGATATGTTGTCATTAATTATTTTGTACGAATCCAAGAGAGAGAAACCACTAAATTATTTCTAATATGATTGATTGGCAGTTGGCTCAGCCAATGGCTAGCTGTTATTACTTCCTCACCTGTAATTGTCACCTGGTGACAATTCACCAATTAAATAACAATAAATAGGTTTTGGCTACACTGTAACTTTGATTCCTTGTTATTCCTGGTTTGATTCCTTGTTATGGACAGACTGTCACTAGTACAGAAGTCCAATAACAGAGCAGCGCTCGGGTTCAGATCGGGAGGCCGTTCCTCCCAATCACGCCTCTCCAGGTTTTGCTGTCATTGTCCACGTGAGGGTTGAAGTCCCCCAGTGGAGTCATTGGAGTCCCCAGTTGGAGCGCTATCAAGTACCCCTCCCACAGACTGAAAGAAGCCCAGGTACTCTGTACTGCTGTTCGGTCTGTAGGCACAAACAACAGTAAGAGACCTTTCCCTGACCCAAAGGCGTTAGGACGTGATCCTCACGTTCACCGGGGTGAACTCCAACACATGGCAGCTGTCATAAGACATGAAAAACTTTATTGTGTAAGTCATGTCAGTCACCTAGAGAATCTAAAAGTCACAGGGAAACACATCTTCTTCTTGGTGTAGACAGAAATGCAGAAACATCTCCTCAACTGTGTGCTGATGTTTTGAACAGGACCAAAGGCAGGGAAGCCCAGACCTCCTCCCACTTCCCTCAGCGTAGTCATTAGAAATGGCTCCCACTGATGTGATCCATTAGAACAAGTCATGCAGTAAATGCACAAGAAAACAACAACAGAAGGCTGCAGGGAAGACTTGGTGTGATCCTCTTACAGTCAGCTCACTTTAATGTGAAAACCAATGTTTATACATGCACACCTAAAATGTTTTTCAAAGCAAAATCCCAAACAGCCAAGAGTCTTATATTAAAGAAATTAGAGCTAAAACAGCAGATTTATTTATCAAATAACCTAGTTTTTGTAATGTTATTAGAAAATTGTCACAATTTCAAGTGACCAAATGCACCTTGATTGTCAGTATTGTCAGTGACTCTTAACAGCACCGCAGATCTGTGGCCCCATGTGGTCAAACGTCCTTTTCCTGCATAGACGGATGTAAAGACTTCATAGAAAATCAAACAGGAGAAGCTACAGAAGGTTAAAGAGTTAAAAAACTTAACTATCTGGACAAAAATGTTTTAAATGTTTCTGTTGGAGCCATTTCAGCTATTTATGATTAAATAAATATATTTTGGTTCTTTGGTACTATCTATATAAATATGTATAATTAAATATTGCTAGTGTGTGAAAAAAGCTCCCATAAACCAAATTTCGAACGGGTTTTTGTCTGAGGGTGCCTGGTTTGGCGCTGACTGGGCGTTCGCCACCCAACCCTGCTGCTAGCAGCATGCACTGGGACCAGGTGATGGGGTTCGATCAGCTGACAGCAGTCGTGTCACAGAAACAAGCACATAACAAATTTAATGTTACCTATGCTTGCAACTTGAATTGCTCCATGCCATAGAGGCACCAAGTGACATCACTAGTGACGGGTAGACGAGGCGTCACGAAGGATTGCAGAGCATAACCCGATACGGCCCCCTGCTGGATCCAACATATCAATGCAGGCAACTTGGTTTAAAGACTCCAATGGAGTCACTTCAGTGACATACTGATTAAATAAACTAGTGTATAGATAATAATATGTGTCATTGTATATGTTATTATGTCATATTTAAATATCTGTGATATCGTTGATATATAAATTGTACTGTAAAAAAAAATAAGGTGAACGTGTGTTTTAACATGACATAGTGAAAGTCTATGTAATCTTGCTCATGTACATGTACTCTAATTCAGGGAGGGTTTTGTTCCTTTTCGCACATTTTTATTTAAAAAAAACAAGTTTTTCCAGTGTCAAGGCATTCAGTCGATTCTGTTTCTTGGAGAAAGCCTGTTCACACGGCACACATCCTGTTGACAGATGCACTTCCGCATAAACAGTACGGCGCCTCAATGACAGACTGATACAGTCTGTACTGGTCATGTGACTCTTTCCTAAAGCGATATGCACACCAAAACGCATGGTGTTGCTGTTTCTAGAAATAACATTGGATGCCACAATAGTTTCAGTAACAACATCAAAAATTGTGTTGTAGCAATCAGCTGTAAACTGAAGTTGGTTTTTCACGTTTAGTGTGATCACTTTAGGTGTGAGCGTGAGCGTGCATGTCCGTTCTTTCTATATGTAGCCCTGTGATGGACTGGCTACCTGTCCAAGACAGATACCACTACCTGAACATGTGTAGACCGCAGACACTGAGGTGGTAAGAGGGTGGGGCTGCATCCCCAAATGTTGATCCATAACACCACTGGTAGCTACAGTCGCCTGCATTCGAATTTGAACTAAGGATTATGTTTAGTTGTGAAAAAGATTGAATTATACAGTTCCTGTCTCCGTGGCTCATCTTAATGTAGCAGGAAAGCTCCAGCAGTGCATGTTCTCCCCCTGTGGAGCTGCAAGCTCAGCTTCTCACGATGGGAAGGCCGTTGACTCTGCTAAGTTTAAGACTGATCTCCTGTTACACTAGAAGCATCAGCAAACATTTCCAGCAAGTGTCCCAGTGGCCACAAAAGGCACGTTTTCACTTGCAGGAGTTGCAGGTAGATTGTTTTGGGGTCGTACTCTTTGTGCGTGTCTCCATATAATTGTAAAGGTCCATTGGAGGGTTTTCTTTTAACCTCAGTCACTACGACCGTGATATAAGTTTGAAAACATCCAGTGGCATCCATAGTTTACATGGTTTTTTTTTCTCTACGGTTCTATTGTGGTGTTCTTTGATTTCGTCTTAGTTTATTCCGTTGGCCATTCATGAACAGCAAAAACTGTACATTACTGCCACCTGGTGGTGGCTCTGCTATTTTTCTCAGTCCAAGGTGTGGTGCTACAGTGTCATGGAGACATGCCAGCTGAAGGGGCTGAGAAGACGTTTGGCGCAGTTAGAGGTTGTGTCTGGAAGGTCTACCCTGAACTCCTGCTGGTGGAAATGCACCTAAAGAGAGCTCTCTGTTGTCCAGAGAAGATGAAAATTATCCACAGATGAATCTCAAGGGACATTAGGTCGGCACTGAGCTAAAGGCTCATGACAACATGCGCAGAGTTTCCACTCATGGCCCTGGCTTTGATCTGCCATCCTAGTAGTGACTCAGAAATGTTTTTCCTTTTATTACAGCTCAGTTAACCCTGCTCATCAGTGTAAATGCAGACACTACAACTGCAACTGCTTTAGACATCCATCCATTATCTGCAGCCACATCTTCCTATGAAGGTCTGCTTTGCCTGTCCGAGCTGTCTTCAGGGTACACCTGGACAGGTCGCCAGAGAACACTGGTTTGTGTCGAAACAAAATCAATGTCTAAATCAGGGTGAAGTAAACACTGACCCGAGGAAAACAAGGCTTGGCTGGGATCATTTCCTCTGCTTTGGGCGTGGACCCCCCCGAACACTATTCTTCCATCAGCTGAGCTCTGTGAGAATACTGTGTTAGCATATTGCAAAAACCTGCATTCTGCGCTGTCCCAGATGAATTCCCAGGTGAAAGCACCCAGCCCTGGCGGGCCAGTGGTCCATTGCATTCCATCGTTCCAGGTGATTGGGTTCTGATCAGGAACCTACAGCAAAAACACTGAAGATCTGTGAGGTGGACTGGTCCTTTCCAGGATGCTCGTTCAGCTACCTTTACATCCGTACAGGTAGCTGAACAAGCATCCCCGACATCCCAGGAGTCTGAATTATCCCGTCAGTGACAGGGGAATGAAGGTCCTTCCCAGAGCAACAGTTGGTTCTGGGAGATCATCAGTTCATTGTTTGGGCCTGACAAACACTTGTGTATGTTCTGCTTTGCCACACTTTCGGTTTTTCAATTCGACTCCTTCACTTCTTACAGGTGCAGAAACGCTGGGAGTGTTGGTGGGTTTTACTGTGGGAGTTTGGAATACTATACAGGACGCTGACAGCTGTTCGAGGCTGTTAATCTGTCCCGTGTGCTCCAAACATCATGTGTTCAATAACACGAGAAATATTTATTTTCAGAATATATCTGCATTATTTGCATCCAAGCTGCTTTTTCATTTTTTTCTAAATTCTAAACTTTTTTCTGAAGTGAGTATATGCTCTTAAACATGCACGAAGCTGACTGAGCAAATGCAAACCACATCAGGAGACGTGGCCTGGAACGAAGGGGAAGTTTAAAAGTGTTAAATAAAGTTTTCTTTACTTTGAAAAGTGGAAAACATATATTCTCCTCTAGAGAGAATCTGACTTCATAACTAAGTCATCTCATCTAATTATTTTTTTAAATATTGATGAACTTCTTGTCACAGAGCAGCCTCATTTACCCGTTAATTCCTAACTTCTGCAGATCGTAGACCTTATTTGAGATCAAAGCCTTTAAGTTTAATGAATCTTTCAGCTTCTTTTGCTTTGCAAGATCTTTGTCGTCAGATCTTTTCTGTCACTAAATGAGCTGCAGAATAAATAAGAGGCTTTAAAAGGTATTTCTAACCAGCCTTCATGTCTTCACCATGTCTGCAGGGCGAGTGCTCCTCCAGGTGCTACAACATCTTTGTTCTGGAGACGGTCTGTGTGGGCTGGTTCTCCCTGGAGTTTGTGCTGCGCTTCATTCAGACCCAGAGCAAGTGCACGTTCCTGCGCACGCCTCTGAACGTCAATTGACGTGGTGGCCATCCTTCCTTACTACATCACCCTCATCGTGGACTCTCTGTCAGGGGGAGGGAAACCTGGGGGCTCAGGGAACAACTACCTGGAGAAGGTGGGCTTGGTTCTCCGGGTTCTGCGAGCTCTGCGGATCTTCTATGTCATGAGGTTGGCTCGCCACTCCTTAGGCCTGCAGACACTCGGTCTGACGGTGAGGAGATGTACACGAGAGTTTGGCCTGCTGCTGCTGTTCCTCTGTGTGGCCATGGCACTTTTCTCTCCGCTGGTGTTCCTTGCTGAGAGTGAAATGGGTGCCAAACAGGAATTCACCAGCATCCCAGGCAGCTACTGGTGGGCTGTCATCTCCATGACCACAGTCGGCTACGGGGACATGGTTCCCAGAAGCATCCCTGGCCAGGTGGTGGCGCTCAGTAGCATCCTGAGTGGTATCCTCCTCATGGCCTTCCCTGTGACGTCCATCTTTCACACCTTCTCTCGCTCCTACGTGGAGCTGAAGGAGGAGCAGAGCCGGGCGCTGAGGCAGAAGCCTGATTCGCAGGACAGCACCAAGTCCCAAAACAGTGAGGACTCTCAGGAGACGGACAGCTACCACGGCATCACTGAGGCGGCGGTGGCAGCAGCAGTGCAGCAGCGGAAGTCCATGGCTGCTCAGAGGGCTGCTGAGATTAGATCATCCATGCAAACGTGGTGACTCTTCTGCAGCCGGGACGCCGCTGCTGAGACCTCCAACACGACAGCTGTGAAACGACATCTCCTCCTCCAGACCCGTCTGTCTCTGCTTATGTCTGTGCATCAGGTGGATCTGAATGTCATCGTTTTTACAACGAATCCATTTCTCTTCTTTGAAATATACCGGTACACAACGTGTGAGTAAACAGCATGAGTGAAAGAGACGACACAGAACCCTCGCTGAGTGTGATACCAAAGGAAATCTGACAGCAGAGCTTCACAAGTTGTGTTTCATGCCTCAGACAGACTCAGACTGATAGTATTCAACCACTTCCTTTGAGTATGAAACTATGTAGTTTGCAGAGATGGCCAACAATATATCACATTCTGTTTTGTTTGTTTAACCGAACCAGTTTATTGGAGGTGAGGCCGGTTATAAAGGTGTCTCGCACCTACAGGAGGACGTCGGCATATTTATCTGTAAGAGGAATTATTTAACCTCAACATGACCAGATGAAGTGAGTTCTAGTTTCAAGGGGCTTCGCAATGATCCGGAAATCATGAAGCCTCCACAGGAAGGCTGCTGCAGGGTTCAAACCAGGGAGCTACTGCGAGACACCGAGCTGACCACAACACACCACACGGCCCTCCAGATGGTGTAGCTCCAAAAGAAGACGATTCTTCTACACAAGACATATATAATGAGGTGTATGGCATGCTATAACTGTCACAATACTGAAACCTTACATTTAATAAAATTCTGGATGTGATTTCTGATCTCGTCTCTACTTTGTGTGACCTGAAGAGCCTTTTTGTTCTGTAAATAAAGTCTGTTAGACAAAAGCTCATCCAAACACTTCATTGTTCTTCAGTATTTTTCTATATAGACTCTTTCTGCTACTAGTCTGTCATTACTAGTCTATTTCAAATTTAATTTTATTTATACAGCGTCTATTACAACACAAGTTGTCTTCTGGATCTTTCCAGAGACTAGAACACGACCCTGATCATTTATTACATAAACAATGGCAGGTAAAAACTCCTCTTTAAGAGGGAAGAAACCTGGACCAGGACCTGGATCATATGGGGGAAGAAACCTGAACCAGGACCTGGATCATAAGGGGGAAGAAACCTGGACCAGGACCTGGATCATAAGGGGGGACCCTCCTGCTGAAGACCAGCCGGGTAGAACAGGAAGTAGACAGAAGAGACACAGACACACCGTCAAAGGTACCGAAGACCAGATCCATCAGTATAATTATCTGTTAACTGGAGAACTGAGAGTTTTCTGTCCACCAGACTGGAACCTGGTTAGTTGGTGGACTACAGAGACCACTATCTAAACAGGTGTAGACAGCAGACACTGAGGTGGTCAGAGGTGGGACTGCAGGTCAGGATGTTTTTTATTTCTTAAACTGTCCAAACCCTGCTAATTTCAAGACCGAGAATTCAAATTCTCGGTTTAACATTTGGAGTTTGAGAAAAGCTGAGGGCGTCATTTTGTAAAAGATGTGCTACTCTGTAAATCTAAAAAATGTGCTGCACCTCAGAAAAGGTTTTTTTTAAATAGCTGCTCTGAAAGAGGTCTGAGATGAATGTGTCACACACAGGAATTCCTAGAAAGGCTTTAAAAAGAAAGGAACAAAGGATGAGTGACGTACTCATCTCTTCACATCTGAGGAGACTGAAACTAAACTTTTAATGTCTTTGTAGGAAAACTTGGACCTCTTCATTTTAAAGACCAGGCTGTTCCAATCTTCCCATTTCCCTGGAACTTCTTTCTTACTCCTCTTATTTTCTCTGTACATTTAATCAAAAAACTCTCCACATCCCATCTTCCTTTCTCCTCATCTATTCATCCTGCTGCCTCTGCACCATCTCCCTGGTTCTCCAAACCTTTCCCCTACCTACCACCCTCACACTTTTGTCTCTCAGTAAGAAGCTTGTTATCTCCGTGGTAACAGACCCTCCCCTCCGTCGTCCCACCTCCGTCCCCCTCACCCACTGACTTGAGTTATGATGATTTTAACATGCAGGTAATGACGAGAGAGGATATATTTGTGTTTGATCAAATCTTCTGCTGCACTACTACCGTTCCCTGTTAAGCAGTAACTCAGGGAAGGTTGGCTGAATGGACGGTGCTTGTCTGGTTACTTATTAGTCAGCTTCTCTGAGATGTAAAGAAAGAGAGAAGGAAAAAGTATGGAAGAAAGAAAGAAAGAAAGAAAGAAAGAAAGAAAGAAAGAAAGAAAGAAAGAAAGAAAGAAAGAAAGAAAGAAAGAAAGAAAGAAAGAGAAAGAAAAAAGGAAGGAAGGAAGGAAGGAAGGAAGGAAGGAAGGAAGGAAGGAAGGAAGGAAGGAAGGAAGGAAGGAAGGAAGGAAGGAAGGAAGGAAGGAAGGAAGGCAGGCATCGTGGCCTTCAAGCTGAGATAAATGAGCCGGCAAAGAACCGAACACTGGAACTGCTTCAGGACGAAAAGTGACTCTGAGAAACTGAAAAATAAGAGATTATCAACGTTTAATTACACTTTATTAGGATCTAAGCCTTTGTGTGTGTGTGTGTGTGTGTGTGTGTGTATGTTTGTGTGTGTGTGTATGTTTGTGTGTGTGTATGTTTGTGTGTGTCTGTGTGTGTGTGTTTGTGTGTGTGTATGTTTGTGTGTCTGTGTGTATGTTACTGTACTGTTGTCTGCTACTAGTCTGTCATTACTAGTCTATTTCAAATTTAATTTTATTTATACAGCGTCTATTACAACACAAGTTGTCTCCTGGATCTTTCCAGAGACCCTGATCATTTATTACATAAACAATGGCAGGTAAAAACTCCTCTTTAAGAGGGAAGAAACCTGGACCAGGACCTGGATCATATGGGGGAAGAAACCTGAACCAGGACCTGGATCATAAGGGGGGACCCTCCTGCTGAAGACCAGCCGGGTAGAACAGGAAGTAGAGAGAAGAGACACAGACACACCGTCAAAGGTACCAAAGACCAGATCCATCAGTATAATTATCTGTTAACTGGAGAACTGAGAGTTTTCTGTCCACCAGACTGGAACCTGGTTAGTTGGTGGACTACAAAGACCACTATCTGAACAGGTGTAGACAGCAGACACTGAGGTGGTCGAAAGGGTGGGACTGCAGGTCAGCATGCAAACATGTACAAAAGAGAAAAAGAGGGGGCTTCTACCGGAAGCTTTGGTGGTTCACGCTTGTTACTACATGTTGGCTATGTGCATGAGTGTCCAGTAAGTCCTGTAAGTGAATAAGAGCCTTCGGGCTTCATGTCAGGGGGAAGAATTCTTTTAGGCTGCTTTAGTGGAGTTACTGCCAGGATATTACAAAGACTGAATTTTTAATTTGTGCAAATTCCTAACAAAATTTAAAAAAAAGAAAATCATTATCATTATCATTATCATAGGCAGCACGGTGGCTTAGTGGTTAGCACAGTTGCCTCACAGCAAGAAGGTTCCCGGTTCAATTCCCGGCCCGGTGGGTCTTTCTGTGTGGAGTTTGCATGTTCTCCCTGTGCTTGCGTGGGTTTCCTCCGGGTACTCCGGCTTCCTCCCACAGTCCAAAAACATGCAGTGTAGGTTAATTGATCTTTCTAAATTGTCCATAGGTGTGAATGTGAGTGTGATTGGTTGTTTGTATGTGGCCCTGGATAGACTGGCGACCTGTCCAGGGTGTACCCCTGCCTTTCGCCTGATATGCGTCGGGATAGGCTCCGACAGACCCCCGTGACCCGGAAACGGAAAAAGCAGGTATAGATAATGGATGGATGGATGGATTATCATTATCATTTTCATTATTATTTATTGACCGTTCATTCTCAATTCAGATGTCACTTCCAAAACTGAAGTTAGCGCCCACGCTCAGACTAAGACTCATCCACTCCGGATCACCGTCCTCAGACGGAAACGTGCCCACTTCGGATCACCGTCCTCAGACTGAAACATTTCCACGTTGGATCACCGTGCTCAGACTGAAACTCGTCGACCCCGGACCACGTCCTCTGACTGAAACTCGTCAACTCTGGATCACTGTCCTCAGACTGAAACGTGTCCACTTTGGATCACCGTCCTCAGACTTAAACTCGTCTACTTTGGATCACTGTCCTTAGACTGAAACGTGTCCACTCCGGATCACCGTCCTCAGACTGGAACTCGTCCACTTCGGATCACCGTCCTCAGACTGAAACGTGTCTACTTCGGATCACCATCCACAGACTGAAACGTGTCCACTCCGGATCACCGTACTCAGACGGAAACTCGTCCACTCGCATCACCGTACTCAGACGGAAAGTTGTCCACTCCCGATCACCGTCCTCAGACTGAATCGTTTCCACTCCAGATCACCGTCCTCAGACTGAAACGTGCCCACTTTGGATCACCGTCCTCAGACTGAAACTCGTCTACTTTGGATCACCGTCCTTAGACTGAAACGTGTCCACTCCAGATAACTGTCCTCAGACTGGAACTCGTCCACTTCGGATCACCGTCCTCAGACTGAATCGTTTCCACTCCGGATCACCGTCCTCAGATTGAAATGTGTCAACTCCGGATCACGTCCTCAGACTGAAACTCGTCTACTTTGGATCACCGTCCTCAGACTGAAACGTGTCCACTCCGGATCACCGTCCTCAGACTCAAACTCATCTACTTTGGATCACGTCCTCAGAATGAAACTCGTCTACATTGGATTACCATACTCAGACTGAAACGTGTCCACTCCGGATCACCGTCCTCAGACGGAAACTTGTCCACTTCGGATCACCGTCCTCAGACTGAATCGTTTCCACTCCGGATCACCGTCCTCAGATTGAAATGTGTCAACTCCGGATCACGTCCTCAGACTGAAACTCGTCTACTTTGGATCACCATCCTCATACTGAAACGTGTCCACTCCGGATCACCGTCCTCAGACTCAAACTCATCTACTTTGGATCACGTCCTCAGAATGAAACTCGTCTACATTGGATTACTGTCCTCAGACTGAAACGTGTCCACTCCGGATCACTGTCCACAGACTGGAACTCGTCCACTTCAGATCACCGTCCTCAGACTGAATCGTTTCCACTCCGGATCACCGTCCTCAGACTGAAACGTGTCAACTCCAGATCACGTCCTCAGACTGAAACTCGTCTACTTTGGATCACCGTCCTCAGACTGAAACGTGTCCACTCCGGATCACCGTCCTCAGACTGAAACGTGTCCACTCTGGATCACCATCCTCAGACTGAATCGTTTCCACTCCGGATCACCGTCCTCAGACTGAAATGTGTCAACTCCGGATCACGTCCTCAGACTGAAACGTGTCCACTTCGGATCACTGTCCTCAGACTGAAACTCGTCTACTTTGGATCACCGTCCTGAGACTGAAACACATCCACTTCGCATCACCGTCCTCAGACTGAAACGTGTCCACTCTGGATCACCATCCTCAGACTGAATCGTTTCCACTCTGGATCACCGTCCTCAGACTGAAACGTGTCCACTCTGGATCACCATCCTCAGACTGAATCGTTTCCACTCCGGATCACCGTCCTCAGACTGAAATGTGTCAACTCCGGATCACGTCCTCAGACTGAAACGTGTCCACTTCGGATCACTGTCCTCAGACTGAAACTCGTCTACTTTGGATCACCGTCCTGAGACTGAAACACATCCACTTCGCATCACCGTCCTCAGACTGAAACGTGTCCACTCTGGATCACCATCCTCAGACTGAATCGTTTCCACTCTGGATCACCGTCCACAGACTGAAATGTGTCAACTCCGGATCACGTCCTCAGACTGAAACGGGTCTACTTCGGATCACTGTCCTCAGACTGAAACTCGTCTACTTTGGATCACCGTCCTGAGACTGAAACACATCCACTTCGCATCACCGTCCTCAGATTGAAACTCGTCTACTTTGGATCACTGTCCTCAGACTAAAACGTGTCCACCTCGAATCACGTCCCCAAACTGAAACTCGTCTATTTTGGATCACCGTCCTCAGACTGAAGCACGTCCAATCCGGATCACCGTCTTCAGACTGAAACTCGTCCACTTCGAATCACGTCCCCAAACTGAAACTCGTCCACTCCAGATCACCGTCCTCAGACTGAAACTCATCTACTTTGGATCACCGTCCTCAGACTGAAACGTGTCCACTCCGGATCACTGTCCTCAGACTGAAACGTGTCCACTCTGGATCACCGTCCTCAGACTGAATCGTTTCCACTCCGGATCACCGTCCTCAGACTGAAATGTGTCAACTCCGGATCACGTCCTCAGACTGAAACTCATCTACTTTTGATCACGTCCTCAGACGGAAACGTGTCCACTTCGGATCACTGTCCTCAGACTGAAACTCATCTACTTTGGATCACCGTCCTCAGACTAAAACGTGTCCACCTCGGATCACCGTCCTCAGACTAAAACGTGTCCACCTCGGATCACCGTCCTCAGACTCAAACTCATCTACTTTGGATCACGTCCTCAGAATGAAACTCGTCTACATTGGATTACTGTCCTCAGACTGAAACGTGTCCACTCCGGATCACTGTCCACAGACTGGAACTCGTCCACTTCAGATCACCGTCCTCAGACTGAATCGTTTCCACTCCGGATCACCGTCCTCAGACTGAAACGTGTCAACTCCAGATCACGTCCTCAGACTGAAACTCGTCTACTTTGGATCACCGTCCTCAGACTGAAGCACGTCCACTCCGGATCACCGTCCTCAGACTGAAACTCATCTACTTTGGATCACCATCCTCAGACTGAAACTCGTCTACTTCCGATCACTGTCCTCAGACTGAAACCCGTCCACTTCTGAATGAAACACTGCTCTGCAGCTCCAACTCTAACCCAGACATTAGGCGAACTGCCCAAATTCAGGAGTCATTCAGATCCACGGTGGAGCGAGACAGCTTTCTGCAGTCTAAATAAGGTCCTGACACAGTTATGGAGCACGTTGCATGTCCTCTCCAAACCCGATCCTTATAAGGCTGCAGTTGCCTGTCTGCCTATGTCCCGTCTCTGTTTTGTGTTTGTAGGAGTTGTTGTGCTTTATTTAAGGCGGCTGGTCAGTGTCATCATGTTCCTTTGGCTCTTCAGGCTTGGGACTATCTAACTATAGCTGCAACCTGAAAAGTGTTAACACAAAAACACCACCTGATCCCAGTGCAAGGCAGACACGTGCACACGAACAGATACTGCAGTACACACCTTCCATCAGTATAACAACCAACATCAAATATCTGCCTTTACAAACATGAACTGACAATGGCTGAGCGTCACCGGGGTCCAAATCCAGTTGCTGTAGCCTTCACGGACTGCAGGAACAGCCCAGGTCTGGTTGAGCTACGATAGGAAGAAAAGTCAGTTTTAGGTGCCTTTAAGTGAGTCAAAATTAACTGTGAACTTTGTGTGGTGATTGTAGTGAGAACAGCTCTCCAGAAGAAAATCAGCAGGAATTTGGGCCCCAAGACTTGACATACTTTATAATCATTACATTTGCTTTCGGTTAACAGTACTTGTCCTGGGCGGTTTTACAGAGACGATTCTTTAGGTTTATACTGGTTTGGGGTTAAATCAGTTAGAAAGTAGCCAAAATTAACTGTTTCTTGATGAAAGTTGTTGAGATTTTGGGAATACAAGAAAAAAACTCCAACAATGAAAGTGAAGATACTTTACAGAGAGCCTGATCTACATCACTGAAGACCAGATCTCCTTCTTCACTACAAACACATGTAGCCATCAATGCTTTTCTTTTATCATGGTGTAACCGGTCGCTTTCTGCGTTGTGCTGGTTAATTATATGGCGTGACACAGCGTTAACTATTGGAGAGAAGCCTCCGTTTATTTCTGGGAACAAACAAACAGAAAAACAACACGCTGTGATCCTGCCCACTCCAGTTCCTCTCTAACAGGAGGTCATACAAAAGGGCGCCACGCAGCATGCTAGGCTAAAGCGTTATACATGTCTCGTAACACACTGTACACTGGTATTTATCTATACATACCTGGGAACAAACAAACAGAAAAACAACACGCTGTGATCCTGCCCACTCCAGTTCCTATGCAAACAAAACAAACCAAAACTTAAGCTCAAACAGTAAATCCCCCAATTATCTCTCCTAACCCATCCATACCCCGTAACCATCACAGCACAAGTTATACATATAGGTTGTTGTGATTATACAAGTAAAAATGAACACCAAAAGGGACAATAGACAATAGGATGGATTGGGATAACAAAATGATTTAAAGGATGATAGAACCCACCTCTCTAACAGGAGGTCATACAAAAGGGGAGGGGAACAGTTGCCTCTGGAATATATAGGAGGATCAAAAGAAGAAGAAGAAGGAAGGAGGGGCCATGACTTGGAGTGTAATGCAGCAGTGTGTTAGAGATCCCTCAGGTATGATAACACTTGAACAGATTTGGTGCTATTATAAAATAAGATATAAGTTATCCCGGTTACAATTGTTTACTCTTGAACATGTGAGTAGTTTTAATTTGATACAACCACCATGAAAGAGTTTTCCATGGAAACATGTCAGTTTCAGTCTCATTTGAAGGAATATTTGATTATTTTTGGAGGTGCTGTGTAGCTTTCATGCTCTCCTGTATTTGATTATTGGTAAAAAAAAACAAGCCACAGTAATTAGTCCTGTCTGTTGTCTCCTCCATCTTTCATTTTGTGCTTCCTGCTTCCTTATAGCGCCGATGGTTCCTATGCTGGCTCTCTGCTTGCTCTGCTTCTTTGACTCATATTTTTTTACCTCTGAAGCAAACAGAAAAGCTGGACTTAAACCGGTGGCACTTGGAAAAGAAACAACTGTAGCGATGACCCACAGTGACCAGTCCTCCCCGGAAGTCTCTCTGTACAAAGCCCAGGGGTAAGTCGCTTCCTTCAGACCTGGGAAGACAGTTACAGGATGAACACGGCGCCTGGATGAAACAGCTTGGCCAGCACTGAAAAGAAATGATTCTTCAAGCAGACTGTGGCTACAGCAAATGATCGGAGCAAACCCACTGAAAACACAGGAATTCTTCTAGAAAACAGATTGGCTCCACTTCTACAAGACCTTGAGTCCCTGAAGGAAACGTCATCTTCAAACAGCAGAGAAAGAAACGAGACCATATCATAACCTCAACGGCTTCATAAAGAGCCGGCCGCTGGGCCTCCAACCCTGGTGGAGCCTGACGGAGCTGTGAATGAGCTCAGATGCTCAGAAGAAAAACAACAAACTCCTTTGTTTTACCAAGTTCATGGTGTCTGATGTTTTAGATAAATTACTGATGATCGATGATGACCATCCAGCAGTAAAAATCTCCTCATACACACAGGAGCCCTTGAGCTTGTGAATCAACAGTTGAAAATCTTGAAAGAGGATTTTATTTATCTGCTGAACAAGGTTCAGGACCTCATTACCAAGATGTTCTTCACAGAACCTCTACCGGCCATCTGGTGTGGAGATGATGTGGTGACTTTAAAATACTTCTATTAGTTTATAAATTACAGAATGGTCCAGGACCAAAATACATCAGAGACTTGTTGTTGCCATTCAACCATCCAGACCTCTCAGGTCTCCTTGTTCAGGTTTCCTGGTTCAGGTCTGGTCTGTGTCCCCAGAATCAGAACCAAACATAGAGAAGAAACATTCAACTTTTATGCTCAACAGATCTTAAAGAACCTTCCAGAAAACTGCAGGACTGCTGAAACCCTCAGTTCCTGTAAATCAAGGTTCAAAACTCATTTGTTCACAGCTGAATTATTGAAACCATCTGAATTTAGATTTAAACAGTGTTCAAATTGTCAGTTCTACCACATGTTAGATTCATACAGAGAATCAAAATGACGTTACTCTCAAACCCTCGGTGCTGCACAATAAATATATTCCAAACACAAAGTGCAAATTAAAAAAAAAGTTATAACATGACGTTGGGTTTAAGTGCCAAGGACAATAAAATTACAGTAAAAACAATGAAATGGCGGTATGATGATAGACATTATTGTTATGATGAACTGTATTGTAATAATGATGGTGAAATGTACAACAGGCTTTAAAGGTGTGTGATGGTCCTGCAGGTGTTCAGCTTATCGGTCTGGATTAAAGTGACCTGGTGCAAAGTAGGCGGTCCGGTTCTCCCAAAAGTTCCTGGTGCAAAAACTGAGGTCAGAGTGAGTGAGGGGGGGGACGGGGGGGGCGGGGGACGGAGGAAGAGCTGGGAGAGTGTTCAGCTTCCAGACGGCCTGGTGGATGAAACTGTCAAATGAGAACATGAAAAAGTGACCAACCATGAGACCAAAGAGAGGACTCTTGGGGGGGGGGGGGGTTGACATGGATCACAATAAATGTGATTAGTCTGATCGGCACCATAGGACTTACGTTTTTGTATTTCCTTCTACAATTGTTTTCAAGCTAAGAAGGAAGAAGGACAGATTGCTAAAATGTCAATAACAAGTATATTGAAGTCTAATTAATAACAGTGCTAGGCTAATAAAAGTTTGTTAACTTACTACAAACTGTATGTTGCATTCAGTTAAATTAATTTATAATCAATTTATTATCAAATTTGTGTTTTGAGTCCAAATTCAAAACTCATATAATACAAATTTAAAAAAGGAAATATATACAGCTTCTCAACAAACCTCTTTGAATCTTCACTTCACAGCAGACTTAAAAAGCCCTTGGATGTGCCACCAACAGAGAAATAATACACAACTGTGTTACAGCCACACACATTCCTCGTGTGGTTTCTAAGTTTCCAAGGACCTATTATGGTAACAGTGGTCCAACAGTGAACCTGGGATGAATGAACTTCAGATAAATAAATACCTTGCTTTGTCTTCATGGGAAAGCGAAGGGCTCGTTACCCTCCCCTAAATTCCAGTCATTTTTCATGATTAAAAACTGCTCCACAGCCGCTGGTTTGACAGTGTGTTACAGGAGAGCGCTGGAGTCTTTACAGAGCGAGGACATCCAATAGGATTAATTCTAACATCAACCCAGAATGAACTCCATCTCCTGCCTGCTGGGGAAGGCGGAGAAGCTTCCTGCTGCCAACCAGAACAACAAGCACAGGAAGGTTGTTAAAGTCAAATGTTTGTCCTTGCACCGTTCATCCTTCATTCTTTCCTTGTCGATTCCCTGTCCTCAAAAAGTTCACCAAGTGCAATGTGTTAGTGGTGTTAATTAAAAATAACCTTGTAAAAATAAAAACAATATGCGTTTAGTGCCAACTACAGACCGGAAAGTTACATGCGGAGACCCAGAGTGACATTTTCTGTTTAACAGAAACGTTGCTAAAAGAGGAAGAGTTTGTTAGTTTAAATGAATCGACACCGCCCAGTTACTTTAATGATCATATTCCCCAAATCACAGGTCAAGGTGGAGGAGTAGCGGCGATCTACAACTCCAGTCTTCAAATAAAATCCAAACCTAAATGTGATTATAATACGTTTGAAAGCCTCACACTCAGTCTAAAACTGCCGAGCTGGAACTAGAGAAGACAGTTTTGTTTTTTCCTTGTAGCACTGCAGATGTGTTGCACTCAGCTTTAGATGCAGTCGCTCCTTTGAGAAAGAGGTTCTCTACCCAGGGCAGTACTGTGGCTTAGTGATCAGAACTGTTGCCTCACAATTTCAGTTAAATTCCTGGCGCGGTGGGTCTTTCTGTGTGGAGTTTGTATGTTCTCCCCGTGCTTGCGTGGGTTCCCGTCGGGTACAGGTTAATTGATCATTAACGGAGGTAGGTGAATGTGCATGGTTGTCTGTCTTTCTATGTGGCTCTGCGATGGACTGGCGACCTGTACTATGCGTCGGGATCAGGCTCAGACAGACCCCAGTGACCATGAGAAGGAGTAGGCAGGTCTTGATAATGAATGGATGGGTCTCTAAAAGCGCTTCGCAAAGCTAGAACAACTTATTATTCAGTGTTAATAGAGGATAATAAAAACATTTTCTGTTCAGCACTGTAGCCAGGCTGACAATGAGCCACAACTCTGTTGAGCCATGCATCCCTGCAGCTCTCAGTAGTTAAATTCAATTTTATTTATACAGCGTCTATTACAACACAAGTTCTCTCCAGGATCTTTCCAGAGACCAGAACATGACCACCGAGCAATTATTACATAAACAACGGCAGGTAAAAAACCCTGTATCAGGACTTGGATCAAAAGGGGTGACCCTCCTGCTGAAGACCAGCAGGTAGAACAGGAAGTAGAGAGAAGAGACACAGACACACCGTCAAAGGTACAAGACCAGATCCATCAGTATAATTATCCATCAGCAGCAGAACTAAGACGTCTGTGTATAAATGGGTGATATATGGATAGTTGGTGATCCACATAGACAAGGACTGCAGGTCAGGATGTCAGCAGGTCACCAACAGAGACATCCATACACACAGGTGGAGGTAACACTGGGATAGTCAGAGGTGGGACTGCAGGTCAGTGCAGTTCCACCTCTGACCATCCCAGTGTCTGTCTTCACCTGTCTGTATGGATGTCTGTTGGATACTTGCTGACATCCTGACCTGCAGTCCTCATCCCCTTGTATCACCGTCTATCCATATATCACCCATATTCACAGAAGTCTAATTGGACTACCAAGGACAGTTACTAATGTATCCTATCTTGTACCTTTGACGGTGTCTCTATGTCTCTATTCTTTCTTATTTCTTGCTCTACCCGGCTGGCCTTCGGCAGGAGGGTCCCCCCTCATGATCCAGGTCCTGCTCAAGGTTTCTTCCCTCCTAAAGGGGAGTTTTTCCTTGCCACTGTTTGGCTTAAGGTTTTTCTTCCACTAGGGGAGTTTTTACCTGCCGCTGTTTATGTAATAATTGCTCGGGGGTCATGTTCTGTGTCTCTGGAAAGCGCCTAGAGACAACTTGTGTTGTAATAGACGCTATATAAATAAAATTGAATTGAAATTGAATTGAATCATGTTGGTGTCCCCCTGCAGCAGGTCTACAGCAGCAGATCCAGGATGAAGCTGTGTTGAAGACCAGCTGCTCTAGTCTAGTCCTGCAGCTGCAGCTGTGACTACTGGTCCTAAAACACAAAATTTTACACCAACTAGATGTTTTACTAAACACAAACGTTTGAAGTTTGGTTTTGAAGGTGGAGGTGGTGTCAGCCTCCTTCACCCACACTGGAAGTTGGTTCCTTAGTGATGGTTCCTGATAGCAGAAGACCCGTCCTCCAGATCTATATCTGGATCTTCTAGGAACTACGAGTAAACCTGCACTCTGAGAACGGAGAACTCTGTTAGAACATGAAGAACCATCAGGTCTTGGAGATAACCAGGAGTTTAGAACTTCATAACAAATAATACAATTTTGAATTGGATTCTGAGTTATCCGGGAAGCCAATAAAGGGAATCTAAAACTGGAGAGACGTGGTCTCTCTTGTTGATTCCTGTCAGCACTCGCGCTGCTGCATTTTGGATCATCTGGAGGATCTTCAGAGAATTACTTGGACATCCAGCCAACAACACATTACAGTAATCTAGTCTAGAAGATACGAACGCATGAGTTAGTTTTCCAGCATCACTCTGGGAGAGGATGCTCCTGATCTTTGTGATATTACGGAGGTGGAAAAACACGGTTTTACTTAGCTGATTAATATGCTGTTTAAATGACAAAATCTGATCAAATATAACGCCAAGGTTTCACACAGTTTTACGGGAGGACATCGCAACACCATCTAATCCCTTCCTAAGCTGTTTTGAACCACAAACAACAACCTCTTGTTTTATCAGAATTTAGGAACAAAAAATTAGTGGACATCCAGTCCTCGATGTCCTTAATACACATCTGACGTTTGTCTGATGGTTCTGTTTCATCTTCATAGACAAATACAACTGCGTATCATTAGCATAACAATGAAAATTAATGCAGTGGTTCCGGATAAAACTTCCTAAGGGCTGCATGTATAAACTGAACAAGATTGGCCCTAGCACTGAACCCTGCGGGACACCATAGCAGACCCTCGTCTGTACGGAAGAAACCTCATGAACATGAACAAACTGGAATCTATCAGACAGATCTGATTTAAACCAATCTAGAGCTGTCCCTTTAATCCCAACAACATACTCTAGTCTCTGCAGTAAAATGCTGTGATCTATAGAATCAAAGGCAGCGCTGAGGTCCAGCAGAACCAGTATGGACACTAACCCATTATCTGAGGCCTTAAGAAGGTCATTCGAGACTCGAACCAGTGCTGTTTCTGTGCTATGATGCATCTGAACCCTGACTGAAAAACTTCAAATAGATAATTTCTATACAAATGCTCACACAACTGGCTTGCAACAACCTTTTCCAGAATTTTAGAGATAAACGGAAGGTTGGAAATTGGTCTATAGTTAGCTAAAATGTCTGGGTCAAGAGAAAGTTTTTTAAGTAATGGTTTGATTACTGCGACTTTAAAAGCCTGTGGCATATATCCCAAGACTGGGGACAAGTTGATCTGTTCCAGTATTGTCGCACCAATGAGAGAGAAAACATTTTTAAGTAGTCGAGTTGGGATGGGGTCTAACAGACACGTGGATGATTTAGATCCATTGACGACTGAGGTCAGCTCAGAGAGGTCAACAGGAACAAAACAGTCTAGAGTCAGGTCAGAGCATAAGGGAGTCGCCGAAGCTGAAGAAATGCCCACAGCCACTGCCGGGTGGGCCTGGCCGATTTCCTCTCTAATTCTGACAATTTTATTGCTAAAGAAGCTCATAAAGTCTTCACTACTGAGAGCTGCAGGGATGCACGGCTCAACAGAGTTGTGGCTCTTTGTCAGCCTGGCTACAGTGCTGAACAGAAAACGTGGATTATTTTTATTATCCTCTATTAACACTGAATAATAGGCTGTTCTAGCTTTGCGAAGTGCTTTTTTCTATACTATTAGACTATCTTTCTATCTTACTAGAGTACCACTTTCTTTCCATTTTACGCACTTTCTGTTTTAACATACGGATATGTGAGTTAAACCAGGGATTTAAGCTCCTACGGTTAGAGACCCTCTTTCTCAAAAGAGCAACTACATCTAAAGCTGAGTGCAACACATCTGCAGTGCTACCAACAAGGAAATCAACGTCTGCAGAGGTAGAACCGAGGTCACAGCCCTCACTTGCTTCACTATGTTCCACTGTAAGAACATTAGGAGCAATGGCCTCCCTAAATTTAGTAATAGCTTTATCGGATAGACACCTGCTAAAGTAATTCCTACTATTATGCGTAACGTTGACAATGTTGAATTCAAACATTATTAAATAGTGGTCGGATAGGAGGGAGTTAACATGCGACACTAACAGATTATCGGGTTCTACACCGTAGACGAGGACCAGATCAAGAGTATGATTAAGACAATGCGTCGGTTCGTTAACTTTTTGTAAAATCCCCATCGATTCTAGAAGAGAATCAAAAGCCAACTTAAGACTGTCGTTGTCAACATCCATATGAATGTTAAAGTCGCCCACTATGATGACTTTATCTGTACTGATCAATAAACTAGATAAGAAATCTGAGAACTCAGACAGAAACTCCAGATAAGCTCCAGCAGGAGGCCGGTAAACTACCACCAACAAGACTGGCTTCTCTGATTTCCAGCTCGGCAGTTTTAAGCTAATCGTGAGGCTTTCAAATGTATTATAATCGCATTTAGGTTTGGATTTTATTGTAAGACTGGAGTCGTAGATCGCCGCTACTCCTCCACCTCGACCTGTGATTCGAGGAATATGATAATTAAAGTAACTGGACGGCGTCGATTCATTTAAACTAACAAACTCTTCCTCTTGGAGCCACGTTTCTGTTAAGCAGAAAATGTCACTCCGGGTCTCAGTAATTAGATTGTTTACTAATAGAGACTTGGAGCTTAAAGATCGTATATTTAGTAATCCGCATCTAATTGTTTGGTCTTTAGTTCGCACTAAATGTGTATTTGTTTTTATTTTGACGAGGTTATTTTGATTAACGCCTCTATTACGTTGCGCTTGGTGAACATTTGGAGGACAGGGAATCGATACTAAATCTATTTTACTTGGCACCTCGTTAGAATCTCCAATTACATCATTTACTTCTACCTTTTTATTGGCAGGCGATAGTCCTGGAGAAGCAGCAGAGAAGCGTGTAAGACTGCAGCTCTGCATCCCGGCCTGGACCCTGGATTGTCAGGGGGATGATCTAATATTGTCAGCCAGATTTCTAGAGATAAGAGCTGCACCATCCCGGGTGGGATGAATGCCGTCTCTTCTAAGCAGACCAGGCTTTCCCCAAAACGTCTTCCAATTGTCAATAAAGGCCACGTCGTTTTCTGAACACCACCGAGACAACCAGCGACGGAGCGACAACATGCGGCTAAACGTGTCATCACCGGTCAGATTGGGGAGGGGACCAGAGAAAACTACGGAGTCCGACATGGTTTTGGCGTAGTTACACACCGAGACAATATTGATTTTAGTGACCTCCGACTGGCGTAGCCGGGTGTCATTAGCGCCGACATGGATGATAACTTTACTGTATTTACGATGACCCTTTGCCAGCAGCTTCAAATTTGCTTCGACGTCGCCCGCTCTGGCCCCCGGGATGCACCTAACTATGGTCGCTGGAGTCGGCCTCACATGCCTCAAAATAGAGTCGCCAATCACCAAGGTCGGTTTCTCAGCGGGTGTCGCTGAGTGGGGAAAAACGGTTAGAGACGCGAAGCGAATGGTGGTGTTCCGTGCACCTTTTGGGACTACGCTTCCTCCAACCGTCACCCAGCCGCCCTGACAGCCCGGCTGCTCGGGGGCTGCAGGGGGGCGGCTACCAGCAGCTGCACCTGGCCGGTCCGCCGCTACTTCAGCCTGACGAGCTACCAAGTCTACTGGACTATGGTCTATTTGGTGAACCGGACCTCTAACTCACTGAGCCTCGCCTCCAAAGCTACAAACAAACTACATTTTATACACTTACCGTCTTCACTAATGGAGGCAGAGGAATAAGTGAACATTTCACACATTGAGCAGTAAGAAGGAGAAAAGGTGGGAGAGGAGGCCATGCTGAGAGGACAGGAGACGGTACCTGTACCGGTGACTGGTGGAAATGAAAGTAACATAAGAGAAAATGTACAGGTGTTCGATTCAAATAGAATTTTACAAGATGTAGTGTTTTATTAGCAAAACAAGCTAAAATCAGAGTATAAGGATTCGAAGAATCAGAGCCCGTAACGCCGTGCAGACAGACGCAGACCGCCAACAACAAACAGGAAGTGACGCAATACGTTACCCTGCTTAGGAGTCAGTGTTCCGAAATAGTGGCTTCTGCTATATTATCTGTTTTTTTTATTTTATTATCTGCTATAATAAAATTGAATCTGCCAGAAGGTTCCTGGTTCCACTCCCGGCATGGCGGGAATCAATCTATATGGAGTTTGCATGTTCTCCCCATGCTTGTGTGTGTTCCCTCCGGGTTCTCCACTTCCTCCCACAGTCCAAAAACATACATGTTAGGTTGACTGGTTGTTCTAAATTGCCCACATGTGTAAGTGTCTGTGGTTGTTTGTGTCTGTATGTGTCCCTCTGACAGACCAGAGACCTGTCCAGGTGGACCGGAGACCTGTCCAGGTGGACCGCTACCCCTCGCCTGTAATGAACCGGGTTAGGCTCTGACAGACCCCCAGTGGATGTGATTGTTTCAATGAAAAGGAACATTATTTTTGTACTGTTTATTTAATGTCTGAGAGTTGGATTGTTAGGAGCTGATGTAAAAGGCTGATTCACAAATACATTTTACTGATAAAGAAATCAGACTTTGTCTGTGTCTGGATCAGATTTTGAGAATTTGTGCGACTTTAGAAACATAATCCATGTGAAGGAAAAACTAAAAACCCTAACTCTAACCCAAAATGAAACTAAACCAATTATGCAGGAAGTTATGTCTGATTAAAATCCTGCAACTCTATTATGAATAATTTTTAAAAAGTGATTGACTGTTTCTGGTCTGAACACACACAAAAAAAGTACATTCACACTGAGGTTAGGGTTAGGATTAGGATTAAGGTTAACCTTAACCACTAAAATCACATTAGATTAACCAAAAGCTGCACATGTCAACACCTCAGTTTCACTGCGGTGTTGAAGTGAATTCGCTGTCTTTACACTGGAGATTTTTTGAAACTGAAAACAAAGAAGATTTCACTTGTGGTTAACAGCATGTTTAAAATATAACTGAACACAAAATATGCTGTCAGCTGTGCAGATAACCATCTGAAAATCGGTAAAAACCAGACAGAAACAAGCTAGAAATCAGCTGTACACCAGTCAGGAACCAGTGACCAACAGTCACCCAGCTGTGTTGTGCTTCCAGAGCAGCTCAGCAGGAAGCATATGTTTCTGGAACCAACTCGGGATGACCATTTGCTTCTCACAGAATAATTTGTGACATAAAAATACTGATGGAAAAAAGTCAACAAAATGCTTTTATTACAAAAATCATGGCATTGTCTTAAAAACCTCAACCCCCCCAAAGTCTCAAGTCTTGTTTGTGATGACTGTTTTTTTCCACCGGTTCAGTGAGCTCATCTTTGTTTTTGATTTTCATTGAGCAAGAACTCAGTGTCACATGACCATCTCTCCAGCAGCTGGTAAAATGACCAGCATTTTCCCATTATTTTGGAAAAAGAGTCAAACGTTAGTTTGTACAGTACATTCAAATAAGTGTATGTAACTGATATGTTAGAATGTACATGTCTTAAGGCAGATGGTCCACGACAACAGCTCCTTCTTCAGAGTCCGCCTCTACACTTTTACATATTTGTTGCATTTTTATATAACACATAAGCGTATATTCTATTTTCTCCACAAACTGATGCAAAAATAAATCTTTTGAAGAGCTTGTGTGCATGCATTATTAAAACCAACTGTAGGATAATAAAACAGAAAAGGAGATTCTGTGTAACAGGTGTTCCTCCACCAGCCAGCCAGCCAGCCAGCCAGCCAGCCAGCCAGCCAGCCAGCCAGCCAGCCAGCCAGCCAGCCAGCCAGCCAGCCAGCCAGCCAGCTCTTAGACTTTTTGAGGGCAGCTGCATGTTTTAGTTGTTTTCCAGCTTCAACACATCAGATTCAAAACTCGTTATCAAGGTCTGCACAACTCTGTTAATGACACAGCTACTTCTATCAGGGTGTGGTTCAACAGAAGATCAAGATGTAGATCTGGAGGACGGGTCTTCTGCCATCAGGAACCATCACTACGGAACCAACTTCCAGTTTGGGTGAAGGAGGCTGACACCACCTCCACCTTTAAAGCCAGACTTCTCTGGAAAGTGCCTAGAGACAACTTGTGTTGTAATTGACGCTGTATAAATAAAACTGAACTGTAAACAGGAAAACATCTGAAACATGCAGCACAGTGGCCCTCGAGGATTGGAGTTGCCCATTCCTAATCTAGATTCTCCTGGTGTGTCTGGATTCTCCTGGTGCGTTTAGACTCCCTGGTTTGTTGTTATAACTGTACGGATCTCAGAGGGCTTTAGCGCTGGTACTGTGGGAGACGGTGTGGGACAGTGGCTTCTGCGGATAGCGACCATAGTAGTAAACCTGGAACAGGATGGCAACATCCACAAAGACCTGCAGCAGACCGCACGTCCAGAACTGCACGGGAGCCTGGGTCAGCAGGAAGTAGCCCGTTTTAAAGGTGTCGCCGCTGGTCCACATCAGCACCATTTTAATACTGGAAGTAGAGAATAAGAGATGGTTGGGTGAAATGGGCTGATACCATTACTCTAGTGGAAAGAATTAAAAACAACAAAACAACAAAAATAACTAAATAAAAAAATGGAATTATTCAAGATAATTTTAAATCAATGTGCAACAGCTCATAAAACTTTTAGGCTATTTGTATCAGATGACGGATCGGTGGATTTTGGTTGTTTGTTCTTTTTTTTTTTGCATTCACAAAATAAAAATGGAAAGCAAAGTTATATTTGGATTTTATTTATTCTGATTTCCATTTCATTACTTGAGGGTTATACGACTCTAATACGACAGACTGCCACTGTCGACCTTCACTGGACACAACCCCTCTGATGTCGCCCAGAGGTTTCTGTACTTTGAAAGCCTCTTTTTCCTCATACAGCGCACCACTGTTTTACAACACTGGGCCTAGAAGCTGGCTGGAGCACATCCACCTTAGAAGTCAGTCACAGGTGGGTGCATTCATTTGGCTGGTTTAGCTTATCTAATCAATTTTTCTATAGGTGATGTCTGGTGTGTATCCAGGACTGAATGCTATGATTAAAGTTAGGTGCTTTAACAAAGTATTACTTTTAGACTAATAACACGGTCAGGAAGCAGAGGCAAAGTCTCAAAGCCAACTTCATGGCTCACCATTTACCTGTCTGTTACGGGCCTGGCTCCAAGTTAATGTGTTCTGTTGGCCACCACTGGTTTTGTTTCAAGGTTCTACCTGATTGGTGTTCTTGTGCCTCCAATGCTGGATGGGGACTGGTGCAGACTGGATGGGCAACCGTTTAAAAACTTGGTGTTTGATGGGGGACACCAACATGGTCCACTGACCTGCAGTCCCGCCCTCTGACCACCTCAGTATCTGGTCTTTGGTACCTTTGACGGTGTGTCTGTGTCTCTTCTCTCTACTTCCTGTTCTACCCGGCTGGTGTTCAGCAGGAGGGTCCCCCCTTATGATCCAGGTCCCGGTCCAGGTTTCTTCCTACTTAAACAGCAGCAGGTAAAAACTGCCCTTTATGTAATAACCGCTCGGGGGTCATGTTCTGGTCTCTGGAAAGATCCTGGAGACAACTTGTGTTGTAATAGCTGGTATATAAATAAAACTGAATTGTACTGAATTGAAATTATAGTGAAGCGTAGGGGTAAACTGCAAATCACTTTGGTGATGTGTTTTTCACCTGTTTGTTTAACAGGTGAGGTAGGTTTTAAGGCAGGGTGGTTTTTTTATTTATTTTTGGCATTAGTTCCCCCTTAAGTTTATTTTGTTTCACTTCCACTTTTTGACATTGTGTAACTAATATAACACTTATACCTGTAAATGAATTAATTCACTTAATTTGAATTTCGCACAACCTTTTCTGAAGGTTTGGGGATCAAGAGATGAGAGGTGGTGTCCCATTACTAATAGACAAGAGGGAGAAAACACTGCAGTGGACTGGTACCTCATGCCATCTGTGGACTTGTTCTGATAGTTGCAGTAAAGCTGCGGTGTGCCCAGCATGGCCTCAGTGAATACAGCCAGGAAGCCCAGGGTCTCCACGAACAGCGCAGAGTCCAGGAGGAGGTAGGTGATATATGCTGCCACCAGCGTGAAGGCCAGCACACACTGCACATAGTCCACGAAGCGACTCCAGGACCAGAAATACTTCCAGTCAAAGTCTAAGAATGCACAAAAAATGAGGAAAGCACTGATGAGACAACTGAAATAGGATTCAAGGTAAAGTGGATACAGCTGCAAGCTTCAGGAGCACAACTTCACGCCCCTGGGAGAAAAAGGGCTCATCTGAGGATTTAAAACCTATTACACCAAAAATAACAATATATTGCTATAACTATTAACTTAACAATGGAGGATTACCTTTACAGTACTGGGGACATAACTGAAAAGGTAGGACCTCATGTTTGAAGCTTTACTTAAAGTGGGATTTGAAACTTTGATCTTCTGGACCAAAAAGTCTTTTGGTTTAATGTGGATATAAGGAATTATCCACCTGCTCCCTCCCACTGAAGCTAGTGGAAGCTGCAGGAAGCTGCAACAGATGACGGCAGACAGGTAGGAACAAAATAAACCTGGGGGGAATAAATGAGGGTTATCACTGACATTGTAGATGCTTTTCTTTAATATCTATTGCCGTGCATGAACTGCATCTTCTAGTATGTGAGGATGGTCACTACTGTGGTGACTTTTCTTTTTTTTGAGACTTTTATTCTCAATCAACAGGAATAATTAACAAACCCAAATATAATTCTAATCTAATCTAATTATAGCTTGACCATAATTTCAACCCTAAAGCAGCACTGTCACTTGTACCAAGACCAACACGCACTGGTCCGAGCATTGAACAGTTTCTGTCATTGGACTGATGGAGGGAGAAGTTGATGAGATAAGTCTTTGATGCTGCACAGATGATGTCACAGATGATGGTACCATTTGCAAGACCGACACATTAATAGTAAAACACAGAGCTTTTATTTTGAGGTTTTCAGCTGGAAACATTTGTATCATGAATTTGTTCTCACTATTCCCATTTTCCAGCATATTAATAAAAGAAACCAAACACTTGGAACAATTAGAACAATTTAGACCACTCCCACAATCCCCTTTTTGTATTCAGAAAAACACAAAATATGTCACTGCCAGAATTTTTTTTTCTTGTACTCAATTTGGACTCATTGTGGTTAAGATTGTCTGAGCCAGACTAAAGTAAACAGAAGATGTACATTTTCTAGAGGGAAGGTCATACAAACCCCTGATGAAGACTGAGGTTGTGCTATTTTCCAAACTACAATAATAAGAGTTGTAGGAACCTGGACTCCGGTGAACGGTTTCCACCTTGTTATTTGCTCTGACACCTCTTGTGTGTGTTTTCCCTCCAAGGAAATGATTGAGGAGTCCGAGCACAATGGCGCTGGCTTCCTGTAATAACAGAGCCAATATTCATTCTACAGTAATAATATCTCAAGGCTGCTTCGACTGCTTCTGGCTTTACTTTAAAGAGAAAAAAAAAAAAGAAAATACAATGAGCAATGAAATACATTTTACTGTAAATTTCTGCCATTCCAGACATATCACATGCACTTGTGGCTGTATAAACAGTACACACTGGTGTTGCAGCTTTTATGGGAGCAGAATAGACAAGTTAATAAAAATCTAATCATGCTTGGCTGCAAAAGGGTTCTGCTGACTTCTAAAAGGAAATTTCTGAAAACCACAAACAGTAAAAAAGATTTTCATGATCATGTTGAAATAAGGTTTTACTTCTTCTGTCTGTTTACTGTTCTGTCTCTGCAGTCTGATGTGTGATGTGTGGAGGGTCTGAGCTGCGAGGATTATGGCAGTCCTGACTTTTCCAGGACAAGCTGGGAACCTGTTTATTAAAAGGTTTTAAAATGTCTGTACTTCTAAGAGACAGAAGGAGAAATGTGGCCTAATCAAAACACAGAGATGCTGTCTATTCTTTATTCTTTCTTATTTCTTGCTCTAACCGGCTGGCCTTCGGCAGGAGGGTCCCCCCTCATGAGCCAGGTCCTGCTCAAGGTTTCTTCCCTCTTAAAGGGGAGTTTTTCCTTCCCACTGTTTGGCTTAAGGTTTTTTTTCCACTAGGGGAGTTTTTTACCTGCCGCTGTTTATGTAATAATTGCTCGGGGGTCATGTTCTGGGTCTCTGGAAAGCGCCTAGAGACAACTTGTGTTGTAATAGACGCTATATAAATAAAATTGAATTGAATTGAATTGTCTAAAAGATATTTAAATAAAGTAAACGTACGTTGTGGGCCACAGACTGGTCCTAAACACCAGAGAGCAAATAATACCTCTAAAACACTAGAGTTGGCTTTATTAAATGTCAGGTATTTAGCAGGAAAACATTTTTAATCCACGATTTTATCACTGGGCAGCATGGTGGCTTAGTGGTTAGCTCTGTTGCCTCACAGCGAGAAGGTTCCTGGTTCGGTTCCCGGCCCGGTGGGTCTTTCTGTGTGGAGTTTGCATGTTCTCCCCATGCTTGCGTGGGTTCCCTCCGGGTACTCCGGCTTCCTCCCACAGTCCAAAAACATGCAGAGTAGGTTAATTGATCATACTAAATTGCCCGTAGATGTGAATGTGAGTGTGATTGGTTGTCTGTCTTTCTATGTGGCCCTGTGATGGACTGGCGACCTGTCCAGGGTGGACCCCTGCCTTTCGCCTACTATGCGTCGGGATAGGCTCCGACAGACCCCTGTGACCCGGAGACGGATTAAGCGGGTATAGATGATGGATGGATGGATTGATTTTATCACTGAGCCTGGATTTGATGTTTATTAACTGAAACTTAGTTGGACCACAATAACAGAGCAGTTGGTCTCATGGAGTCGACCCTCCTGGTTCCAGTTTCATCAGAGAGGCAGATTGAGGTGCGATGAGCCTGTGATCACGAGACTCAACGAGACCGGTGCGACATTCAACATGGTAGCTGGTTTGCTGCAAGATTGAACACTTAAACAAGCTTATAGACAAGTTTTTTCTTTTTCGTTGAGAATACAATTTTCCTAAAAATATCCAAGCGGATACTGAATTTTTTCACCCTGGAAGAACTCGAAAGATTCATCGACACATTCTACAATCAGTTTTGTGCCGCGGAGGATGCCCATACAGAGAGCGGTATGGAGAAAGCCAAACCTACGCCAAGTAAGAGAATTAGACAGTCTGACTCGACACAAAGTTCCCCGAGACACTCATCCAGCTCTGAGGTGAGTGACATTCTCGTTTCTATCAATGAAAAACTGTCCAGATTGGATACTAGAATGGCGCTAGTTGAAATACTCCATAAAGAATTCCAGCAGCTGCATGAAAGTCTGGAATTCAGCCAAAATCAGATGGCGACGCTGACGACAGAAAACATCTTCGAGACTCCATGACATCGATGTCATCTTAGCTGCCGCTCGTTACAAAAGAAAATAAAGAAATAAAAGAAGCGATGCGCAGCATGAGGCACAATCTGGTGTTTTCAGGAATCCCGGAACAAACACGAGACGAAAACCCAGAGCAGCTGATCAAGGAGTTTATGATAAAACAACTAAAAAATTCCAGCCGACATGGTGAAAGACATCTCGTTCCACAGAGTCCATCGTATCGGATGTAAAAACCCCAAAAACAAAGGACCATGTCCGATCGTAGCTAAATTTGAACACTTCAAACAAAAACAGCAGGTCCAACGCCAGGGGAGGAATCTGAGAGGAACCGACTACGGCATGAACGATCAGTTCCCACGGGAGATCCTGAACAGAAGGAAGGTTCTGTTCCAGATCAGGAACAGAACCTTCATAAAAGAAGGGAAAAAGGCAGTAGTCACAGTGGACAAACGGTACATTAACGGTCAGATGTTTCATGACCAGAACATCACCCCCTGGCTCTTCTAAACAGCCAATAACTCATCATCATAGTTTACACAAATAATCTGTACTGATAGATCTGCACCTCAGTCTGCAGAATGAAAATGTATATACTCTCATTCTGGTATGTTTGTTTGATTGTTCTGTTGTATCTTGTCTTCTCTAGTTTATGATTATTAAATGTCGTCCTTTCTATCTACCGCGCGAATACTCGGTCATACTACTCACTGCTGTTTACACCCCCCCAGCCCCTCCACCAACACCAGGAGAGAGGCGCTGACCGAGCTGTACCAGCGGATCAGCGAGCAGCAGACAGCCCACCCTGAGGCCTTCCTCATCCTGGCGGGGGACTTCAACCACGCAGACCCAAAGACCATCTTTTCAAATCTTCACCACCACATCAAGTTCCCCATGCGCGGAGACAACATTCTAGACCAAGTCTACACCAACAACAAGGCAGCCTACAAAGCCCACACCCTCCCCCACCTCGGTGCCTCAGACCACATCACTGTCATGCTAATGCCAGCATACAGGCCACTGGTTAAAGTTGTCAAACCAGTCTGGAAGCAGGTCCGGGTGTGGCCAGAGGGGTCCACAGAGGCACTTCGAGACTGTTTTAACACCACAGACTGGAGCATGTTCAGAGAAGCTGCCACCACCAACAACACCACAGACCTCCAGGAGTACACGGAGTCTGTTACCGCCTAAGTGCATCGATGATGTAACAGACTCCAGAACCATCAAAGTCAGAGCCAACCAGAAGCCATGGATGACAAAGGAAGTCTACAGACTTGTAAAGGCTCGGAACGCTGCCTTTAGAGCTGGAGACAAAGTGGGTCTAAAGACAGCTACGACCAACCGATCCCATGGCATCAGGGAGGCTAAGAGACGGTACTCCAGGAGGATAGCCCGCCGTTTCAGCAACAGCAGGGACACACGGAGCCTGTGGCGAGGGATTCAGAGCATTACGGACTACAAGCCCCCACCGCAGACCTGTGAGAGCAGCCCCTGCTGAATGAGCTGAACACCTTCTTCGCCCGCTTCGAGGCACACAACACCATCGCCGCACAGAAAGCACCACCCCCTCCCGGTGACCAGGTGCTGACGCTGTCAGTATCTGCATCAGGCACTTTTGGCAGAACTGGACCGCTTGCTTTGCACCATGTCACTTTAATCGAACCGAAAAACTGTTGTACAAATGTCATGTCATAACTTGTTTTTTGTCTTTTTAACGTGCACTTTATGCTTAAAATGTATTTATTGTGTAGCACCGAGGGTTTGAGAGTAACATAATTTCGATTCTCTGTATGTGTCTCACATGTAGTAGAATTGACAATAAACTTGACTCTGACTCTGACTCTGTCACCGGACACTGTGAGGAGATCCCTCAGCAGGATCAACGCCCGCAAAGCTCCGGGTCCTGACAACATACCTGGTCGTGTACTGAGAGACTGTGCAGGAGAACTCACGGATGTCTTCACAGACATCTTTAACATGTCACTGAGTCAGGCGGTGGTTCCCACGTGCTTCAAAGCCACCAACATCCTTCCGGTCCCAAAACGGTCATCTCCCTCCTGCTCCAACGACTACCGTCCAGTCGCACTGACCCCCATCATCATGAAGTGCTTTGAACGGCTAGTCATGCATCATATCAAGGCTGCCCCCACCCCCCCCTCCTGGACCCCTACCAGTTCGCATATCGCCCCAACTGGTCCACTGACGATGCCATCTCCACTGCCCTCCACACAGCCCTCACACATATGGACACTAGAAACGCTCATGTGAGAATGCTTTTCATCGACTTCAGTTCAGCACCATCACCATCATCACCATCAACACCATCATCCCCCAGCAGCTGTTCACAAACTGGACCAGCTGGGGATCAACACCTCACAGTGCAATTGGCTGTTGGACTTCCTGACTGGGAGACCACAGGCAGTACGGGTCGGCAGCAACACATCCAGCACCGTCATACTGAACACAGGGGCCCCCCAGGGATGTGTGCTGAGCCCCCTCCTCTTCACCCTGCTGACCCACGACTGCACACCGATTCACAGCTCCAACCTCTTCGTAAAGTTTGCGGACGACACGACTGTGGTGGGTCTCATCAACAACGATGAGTCAAACTACAGGAGCGAAGTGAGCTGCCTGGCTAAGTGGTGCAGCGACAACAATCTCTCCCTGAACGTGGAGAAGACCAAGGAGATTGTTGCTGACTTCAGGAGACGACACACCCAGCATGCTCCTCTGAACATCAACGGTGCTGCTGTGGAGAGGGTGACCAATTTCCTGGGTGTCCACATCTCAGAGGACCTCTCCTGGACTGTTAACACCGCATCACTCGCCAAGAAGGCACAGCAGCGTCTCTACTTCCTCCGCAAACTGCGACGAGCCAGAGCCCCGGCCCCCATCAGGTAACCTTCTACAGAGGCACCATTGAGAGCATCCTGACCAGCTGCATCACCGTGTGGTACGGATCCTGCACCGCAACCTGCCGTAAGTCTCTCCAACGTGTCGTGAGAGCAGCTGAGAAGATCGTTGGTGTCTCTCTCTCCTCACTTCAGGACATCTACAGACCCGTCTGACTCCAAAGCCCTCAGCCTGGTGAGAGACCCCACCCACCCGTCACACAGCCTCTTCAGTCTGCTGCCATCAGGGAGGAGGCTGCGGACCCTCCAGGCCAGAACCAGCTGACTGAGGGACAGTTTCATCCACCAGGCCGTCAGGACGCTGAACACTCTCTGCTCTTCCACCGTTTCCCTCCCTGCCCCCCCTCCTCACTCACTCTGACCTCAGTTTCTGCATCAGGCAATTTTGGCAGAACTGGACCGCCTACTTTGCACCAGGTCACTTTAATCAGACCGAAAAACTGTTGTACACTTAAACCAAATGTCATGCCATAACGTGTTTCTTTTTAATTTGCACTTTGTGTTTAAAAATTATTTAATGTGTAGCACCGAGGGTTTGAGAGTAACGTAATTTCGATTCTCTGTATGTATCTTACATGTAGTAGAATTGACAATAAACTTGACTCTGACTCTGACAATGTCTTTCCGTCTTCTTTACTCTATATCTTCTTTCTACTCCTTTCACTTATAGTTTTTTTCAAGTTAAGAAAAGGGGAAGGAAAACATTCATCACACACAAACACACAATCTGTTCTGAATATCTGACTAAATGCGGATTCTCAGGCTTTTCCATACAGCTCCAAGATTCAAACAGGAAGTAGACAATAAAACACCAACAATATGAACTCAGTAAATTTTGTAAGCTGGAACATCCGCGGAATCAAGTCAAACATAAAAAGAAAAAAAATATTCGACTATATAAATAAACTGTAAGCTGATATATGTCTGTTACAAGAAACACATACTTACAAATCAGACTTACGGAAATTAATGACCCCACAGTTTAATCACATATATACTGCTGATTTTAATTCAAGGCAAAGAGGAGTAGCAATTTTAATTAATAAAAAAATTTTCTTTACCCACAATGACACAGTTGCAGATCCTGAGGGGCGATTCATAATTATTAATATTACAATTAACAACAATCCAATAACAATAGCCAGTATTTATGGACCAAACAAAGACGACTCATCGTTTTTTCATTCTTTCTTTACAGCCATTTCCAATTTCTCTGACTCACTAATAATCATAGGTGGAGATTTTAATACAGTAAATCCGGCATTAGATAAATCTAACAATTGTAGTAATACATATAACTACCAATCTTCAGAAACAATCAAACAGTTCATGGCAGACTGTGGTCTTGGAGATGGTTGGAGGCTGAAACACCCTAACGATAAAGAATTCTCTTATTTCTCACAAGTTCATTAATCTTACTCACGAATAGATTTTTATCTCATTAGTAATTCTCTTATTTCCAAAGTGAGTAACATTGTGATACATCCCATCATTATTAGTGATCCCGCACCGATCACTCTGACCTGGAATAAAAGCACATCTGTCAAAACCAGCAACAGGTGGCGATTTAACACATCGCTGCTTGAAGATCCTGACTTCGACGATTACATCAAGAGAAACTGGACCTCCTTCGTTGAAATAAATGATTCACCAGAAATATCCCCATCACTCCTTTGGGAAACGGGCAAAGCTGTGCTGAGAGGATAGATCATTTCATATTCCTCCCATAAGAAAAAGAAGGAAGAGCAAGAACAAAGAAACCTGGAAAAGAAGATTAAAGAGTTAGAAATTAATAATGCTAATAACCACACTCCTCAAAATCATTCTGAACTGCAAAAATATAAACTGCAGCTGAATGAATACCTAAATAAAAAAAGTAGATTCCTCATCCAAAGACTCAGACATAAACAATTTGAATTCAGCAATAAATCGGGCAAATATCTGGCCAGTCAGATTAAGAAAAATAAGGAAAAATCCACAATCGCCACAGTTGTTAACTCAACAGGAGACATTGTTCAAGACCCCAAAGAAATCAACAATGAATTCAGGGATTTCTATAGAAAGCTGTATTCATCTACAAATAAATCAAACATAGCAGAGATTAACAAATTTCTCAACAAAATCAACCTACCAAACCTTACAGAAGATCAGGCTGGAGAACTTGATGAACCTCTAACTCCAACAGAGATCCATAAAGCTCTTCAACTTATGCCTAATAACAAATCGCCGGGTCCAGACGGCTTCCCGGCAGAATTTTATAAACACTTTTGGTATATTCTAGCACCCATATTTACAAGAATAATAGCAGACATTAAGGACAAATCTAAGCTCTCTATAGAGATGAATACAGCGATAATTTCTTTAATATTAAAATCTGGAAAAGATCCCACTCTTCCAGAAAGCTACCGCCCGTTATCCCTCATTAATTCAGACACTAAAATTATCAGTAAGGCGCTGGCGTTACGAATTGAAACAGTAACTCCACTTATCCACCCAGACCAAACAGGCTTCATTAAAGGAAGATACTCTGCAAATAACCTACACAGACTATTCAATCTGATTCATTACTCTACACAAAAAAATACACCAACAGCCATATTTTCACTGGATGCAGAAAAAGCATTTGATAAAGTTAATTGGGAATTTCTATTCCAAACACTTAAAAAATTCGGCTTTGGTGAATCACTTATTCATTGGATTAAGATTCTCTACACATCACAGATGGCAACAGTCACCACAAATGGATTAATATCACAGCGGTTCACTCTACACAGGGGTACAAGGCAAAGATGTCCACTCTCTCCATCCCTATTTGCTATCTTTATAGAACCTTTTGCAGCAGCCATACGACAAGACAGCACAATTTTAGGAATCGGAACAGGAGATATAGCCCATAAGATCAGCTTATATGTGGATGATATTCTCTTATATCTACAAACTCCATCATCATCACTTCCCCAAACTATCAACCTTATTAATCATTTCTCTGATATCTCTGACTATACTATTAACTGGTCTAAATCCACCATACTACCACTGAACTAACAGCTGGGATGTGGCAACTGACACTGCACCTTTCTCAATCACCACCGGCAACATCAAATACCCGGGAATCAACATCTCCCCTAAGCTGTCAGAGTTAATTGGCCTTAACTATAATCCACTCTTGAAAACGATAGAAGAAAACCTAAAACGTTGGATGAATTTACCAATAAATCTTATTGGTAGAATTGCCACAGTTAAAATGACCATACTTCCTATAGTAAATTATCTCTCTTCTCAATGATTCCCAGCAAGCCTCCAACCCCCTGGTTCAAATCTTTAGATTCAATAATCACACAGTATTATTGGAAAAGTAAAAAGGCCAGAATTAAACCATCGATGCTACAAAATAATAAATTAAATGGTGGTTTGGAGGCCCCAAACTTCCAGCATTACTATCTTGCTAATAAACTCCAGTATGTTTATAAATTGATCAAACCAAATCAATGGGATTGTTCCTGGATAGAGCTAGAACAATTATTTTGTAAAGAAATCAGTATCTCTGATTTGCCATTTATAAGCTGCACTATTACTCTCCACCCCTGTTTCAAAAACCCAATTATTGCCTCAACTCTGACAGCCTGGTGGGACTTTTACCAAATGACTAATATCACGGTATCACCAAGTAAATACACTCCTATTTGGAATAATCCTGATTTTCTGATAAACAGAAAACCATTAAATCTGTCATCATGGATCACTAAGGGCATCACGCATCTTAAAGATATCTATGAAAACAACACTCTGGTTCCTTTCTCTCACCTTGTACAGAAGTATAACATTGGAGGAAATCAATTTCTAGAATATCTTCAAATTAAATCTATTGTTCAAACAAAAATAAATAGTAAAACACCCAACCATAACCTTCCACCACTGGTATTAGAATTAACTCGAATTTGCAAAAATATATTTAGGTCCACTGCTAATGTAAATCTACAACTTATACAATATAAAGTAATTCACAGAGTTCACTTTACGGGGGAAAAAATGTTTAAAATGGGCTTCAAAGACACAAAAATTTGTACACAGTTTACACAAAATGTGACGGACACATACTTGCATGCTATCTGGGATTGTGATCCAGTCAAAATCTTCTGGCACAGCATCACTGACTCTGTCTCCCAACTTCTAGATTGCCGCATCCCACTGTCACCTTCAGTCTGCCTCCTGGGAGATTTCTCTACTCTATCACTGGATAACAGCTCCAATAGGATCCTTTCCATTGCCCTAATCATCGCCAAGAAAACAATCAGCTTTTATACGGTTGAATGAGCAGCACCACACCTGGGCACAGAGGATTTGAATATATGATGCTGATGAAAACTGATTCTGATTGAAAGCTGTTCGCTTTTTCCTGTTCATTTCAGTAAAAATCAAAAATGTCCAAAAACAGCACAAGGACAAAAGCCATCGCAACAAGAGCACTCACTCTTACTTATACTCTAACAACCCAAGACAAATGGATTTTCTGCTAAATGTGGATCTCATAATCTTTTACAACTCCAGATAAGAAGAAACATAAACCCAAGTGTTCTTTCTCCATAGTTTTCTCCTGCCATCTAGTGTTTACAGCAGGTACAGCAGCCACCTCAATCATAGCTCTACCACATCCTTTTTTACATCCTCAGACGTAAAGACCCTACAACCCCAAATTAGAGGTTATGCAGGATTTATGAAACCAAGTCTCCTTGGCAGTCATTCCTAAAAATCCCAGAACTCCCTTCAAAATACATGTGTTTGTTGTTTCATTTATGTTTTTCACAGCAAGAAAACATCTAAGCTACAAGGGGGGTAATTATGAGATGTTTATGATCTTTAAATTTCCCCACAATAATGACAGAGAAAGATGAAGTCATACAAAACAGAAGATTTAGTAGATTATTGAAGATGGATTCATAATCCCACCGGGAGGACACCCTGGGGAAGACCCTGGACATGCTGGAGATATTGTCTCTCAGCTGGCCTGGGAACGCCACGGTATCCCCCCGCCGGAAGAGCTGAAGGAAGTGTCTGGGGTGACAGAGGTCAGGGCATCTCTGCTCAGACTGCTGCCCCTGTGACCTGGTCCCGGATAAGTGGATGAAAATGGATGTATGGGTGGATATTACATTATCTCTAGCATCTTTCCATAAACCCAGAACATGACCCCTGATATTTTATTACATAAACAAAAGCAGGTAAAAACTCCCCTTTAAGAGGGAAAAAACCTTGATCAAGACCTGGATCATAAGAGGGGGACCCTCCTGCTGAAGACCAGCCATAAGAGATAAGAGGATGAAGAACAGAGTGAGGAGAAACACAGACATACCGCCTAAGGTACAGAAGACAAGATATATTAGTATTAATTATTCGTTAACTGGAGAACTGAGAGTTTTCTGTCCATCAGACTGGCACCTGGTTAGTTGGTGGACTACAGAGACCACTATCTAAACAGGTGTCGACAGCAGACACTGAGGTGGTCAGAGGTGGGACTGCAGATCAGTGGATCATGTTGGTGTCCCCCTGCAGCAGGTCTACAGCAGCAGATCCAGGATGAAGCTGTGTTGAAGACCAGCTGCTCTAGTCTGGTCCTGCAGCTGCAGCTGTGACTACTGGTCCTGACACACTAAAGTTTACACCAACTAGATGTTTTACTAAACACAAATGTTTGAAGTTTGGTTTTAAAGGTGGAGGTGGTGTCAGCCTCCTTCACCCAAACTGGAAGTTGATTCCATAGTGATGGTTCTGTGATGGATAAAAAAAATCAGAAGTTTGGTTATTAGGACTTTATACACAAGTAATAAAATGTTGAATTGGATTCTGAGTTTTCCGGGGAGCCGATGGAGGGAAGTGAACACTGGAGAGACGTGGTCTCCTGTTGATTCTTCCGGTTCCGGAGACTTCCGGTTCCGGGATGGCGGCGCGTGCCTCACGCTGCGGCTTCTCTCTCTCCCGACGGCGCGACGTTTCGTGTTTTTCGTTCGTGTTTTTGTCACCAAAGTTGTGTTTTGACAAGTCATATGCATACCAAACCAAAGTACAGCCGGGGGTTTCTGCTCGACGTTGGAAACAGCTACACTGTCGAGCTGAACTCTGAACTCGCCGGCCAACTTCGGGAACGCGGTCTGCTCCGGGAACCACCACTTCCGCCGACCCCCGCGCCTCGACCTCCGCCGCAATGGAAGCGCCACAAGCGGCGCTACAGGAAGCAGAAGAGGGGCAAGCGAGCCGGTATCCGGACGAGACTGGCGGAGAACCCGAACAAACCGACGGTTCCCTCCATCGTGTTGGCCAACGTTCGTTCGCTGGACAACAAACTGGACCACATCCGATTACTCTGCTCCGCCGAGAGGACCGTGAGAGAGAGCTGTGTTTTTGTGTTCACAGAAACATGGCTCAACGACAGCATACCGGACCACGCCATCCAGCTCGACCAGCTGACCTGCTACCGGGCGGACCGAGCACACACCGAGGCAGGTAAGGGCCGCGGCGGCGGCCTTTGTGTTTTCCTCCGTGATGCTTGGTGTAGAGATGCTGTGGTGGTCTGCAAACACTGCTCACCCCTGGCGGAGTTTATGATTATTAAATGTCATCCTTTCTATCTACCGCGCGAATACTCGGTCATACTACTCACTGCTGTTTACATCCCCCCCAGCCCCTCCACCAACACCAGGAGAGAGGCGCTGACCGAGCTGTACCAGCGGATCAGCGAGCAGCAGACAGCCCACCCTGAGGCCTTCCTCATCCTGGCGGGGGACTTCAACCACGCAGACCCAAGGACCATCTTTTCAAATCTTCACCACCACATCAAGTTCCCCACGCGAGGAGACAACATTCTGGACCAAGTCTACACCAACAACAAGACAGCCTACAAAGCCCACCCCCTCCCCCACCTCGGTGCCTCAGACCACATCACTGTCATGCTACTGCCAGCATACAGGCCACTGGTTAAAGTTGTCAGACCAGTCTGGAAGCAGGTCCGGGTGTGGCCAAAGGGGTCCACAGAGGCACTTCGAGACTGCTTCAACACCACAGACTGGAGCATGTTCAGAGAAGCTGCCACCATCAACAACACCACAGACCTCCAGGAGTACACAGAGTCTGTTACCGCCTACATCGCCAAGTGCATCGATGATGTAACAGACTCCAGAACCATCAAAGTCAGAGCCAACCAGAAGCCGTGGATGACAAAGGAAGTCCACAGACTCCTGAGGGCTCGGAACGCTGCCTTCAGAGCTGGAGACAAAGTGGGTCTAAAGACAGCTACGACCAACCTGTCCCATGGCATCAGGGAGGCTAAGAGACGGTACTCCAGGAGGATAGCCCGCCGTTTCAGCAACAGCAGGGACACACGGAGCCTGTGGCGAGGGATTCAGACCATTACGGACTACAAGCCCCCACCGCAGACCTGTGAGAGCAGCACATCCCTGCTGAATGAGCTGAACACATTCTTCGCCCGCTTCGAGGCACACAACACCATCGCCGCACAGAAAGCACCACCCCCTCCCGGCGACCAGGTGCTGACGCTGTCACCGGACATTGTGAGGAGATCCCTCAGCAGGATCAACGCCCGCAAAGCTCCGGGTCCTGACAACATACCTGGTCGTGTACTGAGAGACTGTGCAGGAGAACTCACGGATGTCTTCACAGACATCTTTAACATGTCACTGAGTCAGGCGGTGGTTCCCACGTGCTTCAAAGCCACCAACATCCGTCCGGTCCCAAAACGGTCATCTCCCTCCTGCTCCAACGACTACCGTCCAGTTGCACTGACTCCCATCATCATGAAGTGCTTTGAACGGCTAGTCATGCATCACATCAAGGCTGCCCCCCCCCCCCTCTCTGGACCCCTACCAGTTCGCATATCGCTCCAACCGGTCCACTGACGACGCCATCTCCACTGCCCTCCACACAGCCCTCACACATATGGACACCAGAAACGCTTATGTAAGAATGCTTTTCATCGACTTCAGTTCAGCATTCAACACCATCATCCCCCAGCAGCTCGTCCACAAACTGGACCAGCTGGGGATCAGCACCTCGCTGTGCAACTGGCTGTTGGACTTCCTGACTGGGAGACCACAGGCAGTACGGGTCGGCAGCAACACATCCAGCACCATCACACTGAGCACAGGGGCCCCCCAGGGATGTGTGCTGAGCCCCCTCCTCTTCACCCTGCTGACCCACGACTGCACACCGATTCACAGCTCCAACCTCTTCGTAAAGTTTGCGGACGACACGACTGTGGTGACTCTCATCAACAACAACGATGAGTCAAACTACAGAAGCGAAGTGAGCCGCCTGGCTGAGTGGTGCAGCGACAACAATCTCTCCCTGAACGTGGAGAAGACCAAGGAGATTGTTGTTGACTTCAGGAGACAACACACCCAGCATGCTCCTCTGACCATCAACGGTGCTGCTGTGGAGAGGGTGAGCAGCACGCACCAAGTTCCTGGGTGTCCACATCTCAGAGGACCTCTCCTGGACTGTTAACACTGCATCACTCACCAAGAAGGCACAGCAGCGCCTCTACTTCCTCCGCAAACTGCGAAGAGCCAGAGCCCCGGCCCCCATCAGGTACACCTTCTACAGAGGCACCATTGAGAGCATCCTGACCAGCTGCATCACCGTGTGGTACGGATCCTGCACCGCAACCTGCCGCAAATCTCTCCAACGCGTCGTGAGAGCAGCTGAGAAGATCGTTGGTGTCTCTCTCCCCTCACTTCAGGACATTTACAGCAGCCGTCTGACTCGCAAAGCCCTCAGCATTGTGAGAGACCCCACCCACCCGTCACACAGCCTCTTCAGTCTGCTGCCTTCAGGGAGGAGGTTGCGGACCCTCCGGGCCAGAACCAGCCGACTGAAGGACAGCTTCGTCCACCAGGCCGTCAGGACACTTAACACTCTCCCTGCTCTTCCACAGTTTCCCGCCTTGCCCCCCCCCTCACTCACTCTGATCTCAGTATCTGTATTTTGGCAGAACTGGACCGCTTGCTTTGCACCATGTCACTTTAAACAAACCGAAAAACTGTTGTTGTCATGTCACAACTTGTTTCTTGTCTCTTTTTAACCTGCACTTTGTGTTTAAAATGTATTTATTGTGTAGCACCGAGGGTTTGAGGGTAATGCAATTTCGATTCTCTGTATGTATCTCACATGTGGTAGAATTGACAATAAACTTGACTCTGACTCTGACTCTGACTCTGATTCCTGTCAGCATTCACGCTGCTGCATTTTGGATCAGCTGGAGGATCTTCAGAGAATTACTCAGACATCCTCCTTATTATTCAGCGTTGATAGAGGATAATAAAAATAACCCACGTTTTCTGTTCAGCATTGTAGCCAGGCTAACAATGAGCCACAACTCTGTTGAGCAGTGCATCCCTGCAGCTCTCAGTAGTGAAGACTTTATGAGCTTCTTTAGCAATAAAATAGTCAGAATTAGAGAGGAAATCGGCCAGGCCCACCCGGCAGTGTCTGTGGGCATTTCTTCAGCTTCGGCGACTCTCTTATGCTCTGACCTGACTCTAGACTGTTTTGTTCCTGTTGACCTCTCTGAGCTGACCTCAGTCTTCAATAGATCTAAATCATCACGTGTCTGTTAGACCCCATCCCAACTCCCCTATTCAAAAATGTTTTCTCTCTCATTGGTACGACAATACACACTGAATATCTTTTGACTGTTAATACTGACAAAACAAAAACTGTTTTGCTCTACAGTTATTGTGCATCTTTCACTGCGATCTGAACTACGACTACTGATACCCCACTTTCTATCCATGTCAGCTTCCATGCACATCCATCCATACACCCCACAACTGTTATGATTTTTTGTAATTTTATTTAATTCATAATGTCATTGAAGGTTAATTTTCTCATGAAATCATGTCATAAGTCTTGCATTTACCACATCTGGATTTTTTTATGATGTTTTTACCAGGTAAGTCTGAAATGTTGGAACTCATTACTGCTGTAGGACTGATATTTATCTCAAGATCTCACTTCATCCAGGTATGTGGCAGTCACCTGCAGGAGCTGATAGGGTTAAACTTTAACACACTCTTTGTTTTATCTCATTGAATAGACGTTAAACAAAAATGAAGACAGAATGAACTACATCCACTACAATGTTCAGAAATAAGGATGCTGGACACAGAATGGGTTCGAGGCTGTATTTGGACAGCTGTCTGCCACGTCTCTTATGACTTTCCAGAACAGGATTGTCCTGGAGAAGGGAGGTGTGTGTGTGTGCCATGTTTGGAAAATAGTGTTGCACTTTTTGATAACGCCGCTGCAGATGGTAGTCTTACCAAGGCCATACGAGGGCTGCGTACCCTGAATGGTAAAAGTGCTGAGGAGCACTCCGGTGTTGACGCCTCCATGTGGGACTCCTGGCTGGATGCATTTGGCAAGTACCGAACTTAGAATCTTCTGTACTAGTATCCCTCACTGTATTTTCAGCATTTCTGACATTGTGTGGTTGTTGTTGCATTCCGATGTCTGCGTGCACTGCTGAACCGATTGATCACCACAGCCATCTCACCCGTGGAAGACCGTGTGGCACAAATGTATCTGCTGTAATGATGATGCAAATGATTCTGTTGATGATGATGAAATGTCTCTGATACTGATTATAGTAATATCTCTTCTTTTTTGCCTTATAGAAACCCCTCTGAGCGTAAATGTCTTTGTTCTAATGAAAAATGACTCCATGACTGAAGATCACCTGAAGTGGTCTTGGACGACGTGAAATAAACAAAGATGTGTTAAACCAGGAGGGAATGATAGAGTTAAACTTTAACACACTCTTTGTTTTATGTCATTATTATTTTACACACTGTATACTGCTCGTCTTATAAGATAATTGTTCACGTCATAATATATCTTGTACGTGTTGCTTATCTACATGACATCTGTGACCTCCTTATTTTCAATAAAAGCCTCAAGAAGCCATCAGAGGGGGGGTGCAGACAGAGACGAAAGCAGCGGAGATGTGGGTGTGTTCTCTGTCCGTCCTCTGTGATGATGAATGAAAACTTACTGACTGTCTTTCTTCCTTATTGTGTGTTTAATAAATGTTTAGGTCGTTTAAACCTGCTAGGAGCTGAATGAATCGTGATAATCCACTGCCCCCCTTATTAGCCTGGTCCTGCTAAAAGTTTCTTCCCTCTTAAAGGGGAGTCCCTTAGACGCTAATAGATGTAATAGATGCTATATAAAAAAAATGGAATTGAATTGAGACTGGTTCATTGACCTAATCAGAACTGGGAGATGACTATTTTGGTAGTTGATTAATCTTTTAGTTTTTCTCTTAACCAGTCAACCATTATTTCCATCTCATTCATCCACATATCTCAAATTAATGATGCTGAGGTATAATGGATGTTTATTAGAAGTGCTCGGAGTCTGAATGATACATGCAGAAGACGGCCAATGAAGCCGGGAACCACGAATCCTTGGTGGCATTACCGTCATCTCCCAGACCACAAAAACTGAGATGCTTGTTGTCTGACAAGGCTCTGCATTTATGCTATGACCTATATGTTGATGAATTTTCCTAATCTGGTTCACACGATAATTGTAACAATCGTTGCAGCCCTACAGTAAACACATGGAAATTACCAAAAATGATGTGATCAGATAGGACTCTCAGCCAATGTCACTCCACAGAGATTACAGCTGTGCCTCAGTTTGGTTCATGCCCACAGATTACCGACCCATCCTTAAACCAGTAGCATGCTGAGACTGCAGTTCAGAACCATTTTAAAAGTTGGTTAGAAAATATTTTTAAGTCAGAACAGCTTCGAATCACTTGGAACCCTGATTTTTTCACATGGGAGAGCATGCAGCAGTGAAATAGTCAGTCCTGGTTTGAGATCACTTCAAATCAAAAGAGGTAAAGATGCTTCGAGTGCAACATGACTGACTTAAAACGAGCCCAGCAAGAGGTTAGTGAAAATCACTGCAAAGTTAGCCTGTTCTTTAGCACCCAGAGATTTCTGGCAGCACAACAATACATGCACAAAACAAAAAACAAATACACAGGTTTGCTCTGAGTAAAACTCATCCTCTTGAACTGATGCAGAGTAACATGCACTATAGGCTGCACAGCAGCAGTACTGATGGCCAGACAGGGAATATATTAATGCTCAACCAAAGATGTAATAACAAGAACGTAAAAGAGGCTCATGCTTCATTTAAATATGTTGAAAATGCTGTTAGTGATGATGGAGGGGCTGCGGTGAGAGCTGGTCTTCATCATGCATGGAGGATGGACATGAACTACCACACACAGTGGAGTTGTGTACATACCCAGAAACAGCCTCTTAGGGATTCTGACCTCCTCGTCCTTACTGTCTGTCACTACAGACAAAAAAAAAATTAGAGAAAAAAAAAAAGGTTTGATTTCCTTCAATTCTTTAAATCGGTACTAAAAGATGAAGTTTCCTTTTAGTGAACTGATATTTTTTTCTCTGCTTTTAACCCATCAACTAGTTTTCACTAGTGAGCAGTGGGGCTGCTAGCAAGGCAGCGCCCTGGGGAGCAATTGGGAGTTAAGGGCCTTGCTCAGGGGCCCCCAGTGATTTACCATTGTGGGCAGCCCTGGGCTTGAACCTGGGTCCTCCACGCCCAAGCCCCCATTTCAGGTGAATGCCTGGATGACTAATAGCGACCTGTGTTTACGTCTCTGATTACAATACATCTCAGGAGAAAGTCAGTCCAGCAAAAGTTAGTCACCCTGCTTTAATCCTGTGTTTTTTTTTTTCATTCACTCATTTGTTGAGTTGGTGAATGATTAGGTATAAACACAATAACTGAACTGAACTCAAGACTCATTAAAAAAATACTCATTTTAATCCAGAAGGAAAATGAATTGTTGGAGTAATCATGACTTAAGCCTCTTCAGAGACTGAAGTGTTTTTTTGCTGTGGGCACAACATCTTGATGCAAACACTGAAAGACCAAATCTTCTTTAAGAAGTAAATTCAGCTCTGTCCTTTCCTATAAACAGCATCGGTTTTATTTCTCCAGTCCAGTCTGATGTCCAGGTGAACACCAAGGTATTTATACTCCTCCACCACCTCTACTTGTTCTCCCATGACGGAAAATACTATTTCACTAAATCCTGGCACTCCTAAAATCCACAATCATCTGAGTTGTCTTGTTCACGCAGATGATATGATCGTTCCCACGTCATGGCAGACAAACAGTCCACCAGTTCTCTGTCCTGAGTCTCTTGTCCATCATTGATACACCCCACAACTGCAGAGCAATCAGGGTATTTCTGTGGATGACAGGACTCCAACTTGTTCTGGAGGTCTTAGGTGTACAGCGTAAGGAGGAATGGTGATAGTAATGTTCCCTGTGGTGCTCATGTGCTGCTGAACACCTGCTCAGACACACGACCATTCAGTCTTACCAATTGTGGTCTTAGAAAGTCGGTAGTCCAGGTGATTGTGGAGGTGTCCACCTGCCTCTTTTGGGGTTTATGTTGTAATGGAGGCTGGATAGTGTTAAGTACACTGGAGAAATCAAACATGAATCTCACAGTGCTGCTGCTTTGTCCAGATGACAGTGGGTTAATTGAAGCAAGTGTACGATGGGATCATCAACTCCAACCCCACGATGATGAAAAAACTGCAGTGGCTCCGGGAAGTTGTTTGTTTGCTTATTCAGGTGGACCAATAAAGTTGCAGGATTTTCGTGATGTCAGATATTAGGGATACAGGTCTATAGTCACTACAAGAAGGATGAGATCTTTTTGGTACTGGAACGAGGCAGGATGTCTCCACAGCACTGGAATTCTCTTGGCTGAGGCTGAAGAGGTGCTGCAGAATCCCACATAGCTGGTCTGAGCATGCTTTTGGGAGTCAGGGGATGAAACCATACGGACCTACAGCCATGTTCTAGTTGAGTCTCTCCAGTTGCCTCTTCACCTGTAGAAGGTGAAGGGGGCCCCACCATCTTCCCCACCATGTGTTTGAAGATGATGATGGAGCAGCACCAAAAAGATCTATGACCAAAGAGAAAACAACGATGCAGCGGCAAAACTCATAACTGATGTGGAAGATGTGACAGCTGAGGTGTGACAGGGAAGCTGTGGGTCCATGGAGGACAGGAGGTCTGTTTGCCTGGGGATAGGCGAGGAGGATGCTGGGATTTTTTCTGAACTGAACCTGTTGAAGAATGTGTTCAGTTCATTAGCTCCGAGCATGTTCTTCAGCTTCCTCCTGAACACCTTGTTGTTTCTGATCTTAATGTGTAGTTGTTTTTGTACTGACTTCATTAATTCTCCGTGTCCCTCTCCGAAGGCTTATTTGTTCTTGTTGAAGAGCTCTTTCAGGTCACTGGTGATCCAAGGTTTATTATTGGAGAATTGGAGAAGCTCTGCACTGTTCTGGTGGGGATGATGACGTCCACACATAGGGCTTTTCCAAAGTTGTTCCAGTGCCAGGATGATGCTAGTGCCCAATTAGGAACCACTTCTTTGATTTTCGACAGCCAGCTAGGAGGAAAGCACTGACTGTGCCCAGAAACTGGTGCTACGCTGATCCCAAAACCTTGTCGGGTTAGATGTAAGAACCAGTACATTACCAAGGGGGCCGTGATGATTGTAACCAACCAAAACTTGGCAACTGCTGTATTTAAATAAATTACTCTGTGAGAGTTTAAAATATATGTCACACCGGAAAATTCTGGGTGCATTCTTACTGATTCAACTATGCAATTAAAAATACGTCTGCAGCAAACATGTGAATACAAAAAGTATTACTTTTGCCCTAAAACGTAAATGCCCTTGTTAATGCCGGAAGACTGCAAACAAGGTTTTTAAGACCAGAATCATTGTCCATTAGTTGAGTTTCCATCACACATTTCCACAAAAGAAAAGTGAAATAATGGAGCCGCTGCAGGGAGTCAGTGTTTCAGCTGAACTGGGTTTTTCTTATTTATAAGCACAGTTCTCCTAACTTCCCGTTTTTAAATCCTCTCTTAAAACGTATTAATTAGCTTTGTCTTTGAACTCACTATGAGACAACAGTTTTATCTGCATATTAATTTATGTCAGGCTGACCCACTTTTTCAGGTTACTGTATCAATGTTTTTATGCTTTTAATTAGGGCTATACGATTGTCTGCATTTGTGATAATATTGCAATATCATAAAACGCAATTTTGTAATTGCAACATAAGCAAATACAAGATTGTCTTATAAATGTAGAGTTAGGGAGGACTCAACTGCATCGACTTTTCATGCTCTGCTTTAATCTGTTGCAATGGCCTCTGGCTCAACTGAACAGTCAGAAACCAGATCGTCTGAAACTTTAGTATAGAAGCAGAACAGCACATCCACTGGGTTGGATTATTGAAGTTTTTTTTTTTTTTTTTTTAAAAGAAGATGCTGTGCAATGTCAGGTGTGCATAACACCAGCAAATGCCCAGTGCTAGTGCACCAGATACGTCAAAAAGCCAAGTACATGGATCACTGTCGGAAATGTTTGAACGTGTCTCTCCAAGTGGAATTTAAAATGAAACAGGGGAATTCCCTGGGACATACTACTTACCTAAAGACACAGTGGCAGCGTGGTGACCCAGCCTGGTTCACAACACTGATGCATGATACAACGTGTGACTTAAACTGCGCCGGGCCTGATCCGCGGCTGTGTCGTGAGACACACATCTTAAGCAACAAACATTTCTTTTTTTTTTTTCCCTTTGATTTTTGGTTCTGAATAACAGTACAATATCTTTAACAATTAAGCCAATGAACCTACTTTACTGTTGTTTTCTTGTGGTGGGATATTGGATGCAAAGATGTATCTGTCAATCAGAGCTTACGGCCTTAAACCATGTGCAGCTCAAAAACCACAATACTTAAGCTGTTTAAACTAGGATTCATTTTAGTATGGGACACATTCAATTTCTTTTATTATTTTGATTCGTCTAAATGTTAAATAGTTCAATTTTACTACACTCTCATTGGTAGCAATATTAAACATTTTGTAAAATCTGAATCGTTATTAAAAATAATATTTTAAGTCTAATTAAGTCTTTATCTGACCTGTGAAGGAACGTCTCTTAGTGCTGACTTCAGTCGCCATACGAACATGGGTGCACAGGTTCAGCATGATGAGCATTGTGATGATCATGATGACGCTCTGCCAGAGCAGCGGCGCCTCAAAATAGTGGCCACATCTGGAGGGACAAAGACAAATATCGTGTTGTACAATCATATGCAAAAGTTAGTACCCCCTCTCTTAATTTTGTAAAACAAACAAACAAACAAACAAAAAACAAAACAATATACCTCAGACAGACATATATGTAACTGTTATCCCTGTGCAATTGATAGTTTGACAAAAAGAAACTTAAAATGGACAGGGGAAAGAATAAATAAATTATGTGGGCAACACTATGTACCCCCTGACACCTTCCATAACAGTCAAATGGTTACGTTTAGGTGTGTGTAGACACAAAGGCAACAGGGAAAGACATCAGCAATGCTCTTAAAGAAATAATTGTTGCACATCAATCTAGAAAGGGTTTTAAAACCATTTCAAAACTATTCAGAGTTCTTCAATGACAAAGATTACTCACAAAAGGAAAATATTCAAGACAGATCTCAATCGTCCTAGGAATGGATGTGCTGCAGATTTACCTCAACATCAGAAAACTAGGAGTTACAATTTAGAGCCCAGAGGCATCACTGAGCATGTTAAATGTTCAAGCCCATGACAACACAATTAGCAGAAGACTGATCCAGTATGGCCGGTTTCAGGAGAAAGCATATTCTACCTAAAAAGAACACGGAGGCACCACTGAGGTTCACAACACTGCATCTCAACAAACCAGCAGCTTCTGGAACAATGTCCTCTGGACAGATGAGACCAAAGTGGAGATGTTTAGTCTTAATGTGCAGAACCATGTTTTAAGAAAACCGAACTCAGCAGGAAACACCTCACAGCACAGTGATGGAGGGATGATTGTTTGGGACCTGGACACCTATTAGTAACTGAGTGAAGCATGAACTCCTCTGTAGACCAGAGTCTTCTGTGAGGAAACCTGTCTGACAGATAAAGATTGTCTGAAATTAGGTCATGTGACAGGAAATTATCCTAAACACAGCAGCAGATCTACACAAGAATGATGAAAATGATGATGTGTGTGTGTGCGTGTCTGTGTGCATCTGTGCATGTGTGCGTCTGTGCGTGTGTGTGCGCGCGTCTGTACGTGTGTGTCTGAGTGTGTTTGTGTGTGTGTGTGCCTAAAGGACAAGCGTCCCAAGATGCAGTTTTATGTGGGTACCTACGTCTAACACTCAAATCTAGCAGGTCGTCTGTCCTTTTTACATCACTGGTGAGGGGCGGTGTGGCGAGTTAGAGACGCGACTATGTCGCTTCTGAGGGTTCACTTAATTGTGGGTTGGGTCTAACGTAAACAGAACTAGCGCATGGTAGCGGGTTGTGGGTGGGTTTTGTTCATGACGAGACCAAGATGTGCGCAAGCTCCTCCTCCTCCTCAGAGCCATGGACGTCATAAATCAGCATAGAACCTCAGAAACAAGTTGTTTGCATTGAATAAACAACAGACGGAGTGTCAGAAGGAGTCTGCTGCTCATATGTGTGGACATGAATTGAGGGAAGCAGATCCTGCAGTTATTCTACATGAATCCTCCACCCGCTGCATCAGCCAGCTCTTCTGATGTTGGTGAAGCCAGCGAGGCTGACCCGACAGACAGCGGATCTTTATGTTATGTAGAACCACTCCGTATCACCTCCCGACTCGTCTTCCCTCCCCTTAACTCTGCTTCAGGCACCGGGGAAGCAACAACACGCTCACGTTGACAATGACCAGCACACGTTAAACATGCATTCATCATCTAGGAATGACAGCGGGGTCCGATCTAAAAACATCCAATGGTAGAAATGTTTACCTGCCAGTGTGGCGGATATACTTCACCATTTACTCGCCAAACAGAAATTCTACCCGCCATTGGCGCTTGGGCGGGTGATCCTGCATCTAGCTGTCCTCTGGTATCCGTGCAGGAAGTTGGTGGCAGAAGGGTCCTGGCTAAACTAATGTCTATGCTGGACCATAAGTCCCACCCCTGCAAGCTGCCGGTCTGCTCTGGAGAGAGCTTCAGTTCTGCACTATATTGTGAATCATCACAAGTGTAATAAACTTTTGACACTACTGAATATTTATTGATGTCCATAGAGTGTACATACCCCTAGTTGTATACTGGAACCTTAAGATAAACGCATTTATTCTGTAATGTCTTTAATTTCCTATTTTTCTTAGATATTTTTGCTAGTTTTGGGTGCTATTATTCTACTGCTCTTGTACTTTGCTGTTGCCAAAATGCAATTCCCCACTTTGGGACAACTAAAGGTCTTCTTCTTCTACACTGGCACCTTTTTCACTGGATTCATTAGAATCGGGTCTTGTGAGACGTTCTTACCTGAACAGTATCCGGAGGATGTTCGCCACCAGCAGGACCAGGCACACGTAGGTGGAGAAGCCCTCTGCATTCTGGCTCCGGTGGATGTCTCGGTACTGGGGAATGTAGGGCACCACTCCGCCGAACACCATGGCACCAGCCGCAACCCACGAGACCAGCGTGTTAACCACAGACAAGACCTGGTCCACGAGCTCATCTTCCATGTTCAGCTGCCAGCTCAGGAGCAACGAAGGGTCAGCTGCTGGTCACTTGGTCCCGGGAGACTGTTGCCGCGTCCGCGTCCTTCTTGTGAACCCTCAGAAGTCTGTGTTCTCCATCCACACACGAGCGCTGCTCGTCAGGAATCTAACGCGGAAGCAGTTTCCACCAGAAGAACCGAGCCAGCCGGCGGGAGACGTGTCGATGTGTGAGCGATAATGTTCGGTTCTGGCAGGGCGCGGTTCGTTAGTCTCGGTTCGGTTAGGTCCGTGGTCTTCCACAGCTACGTGGAAACGTCTGGAACCAACGTCGCGCCTCGCGCGCGGTTCGGCTGTCTGTTTTGTTTTGTGGTTTCACTGCACTTCCGTACACGTCACGACAAGACGACTCCAAACAAAGATGTTATATTCAAGTAAGATGATTCAAGAAGTGGGTGGGAGAGGTAAGGGAGATGGCTGATAATTGTCAATGAATTGCTTAAAAACTATTTCTGGTGTAATTTGCCAATCATTGCATGTTATAATGCAAATAATGAATTCCGTCCACATTCTTATATAGAGGAATACACAAACCCACCAATTTAAAACCACTGGATATTGGAACCTCTAGTTTACACTCCATGTGGTACTACACACATGGATCCACAGAGAGCCCCCCTGGTCAAAGTCAGCGTAGCTTTTCCTCCTCCTCATGTGTTCAGAATGGGGCATTGGCCTAGTCCAGAATCAATCCTCACCCACTGAATGAATCTGTGTGGGGAGAGAAGCGAAAGAAGAGCACACCTTCCCACCCAGTGGGGAGTAAACCCCTCAGTGGGGTGGTAAACGTTCTCACAAAGTTTGTTTTCCACAACACCGCCACACATCAGCTCTGGCCACAGTTAAGTTGAGGTAAGCAAGATAATATCCTTTTGGTAAGGCATCCCTTGGAATCTAATTTGCCCACAAATACTGCATTTGAGACACATTAGATTGGGTTACGCAGGTTACATTTGCCATGAGGTGGGGAATATTCAAAAGCAGATTGTTCAATAGTAACTTTGGTCTGGCTGCGGCACTGTTGAAGCCCAGCTTCACCGAGTTCAACTCAATTCAATTCAATTTTATTTATTACTATTAGGAACACGAGGAACCATCCGGTCTCGGAGAGTTTGGACCTTTAATACTTTATACACAAGTAATAAAATGTTGACTTGGATTCTGAGTTTTCCGGGGAGCCAATAGAGGGAAGTGAACACTGGAGAAACGTGGACTCTCTTGTTGATTCCTGTCAGCATTCACGCTGCTGCATTTTGGATCATCTGGAGGATCTTCAGAGAATTACTTGGACATCCAGCCAACAACACATTACAGTAATCTAGTCTAGAAGATACGAACGGGTGAATTAGTTTTCCAGCATCACTCTGGGAGAGGATGATCTTTGTAATATCACGGAGGTGGAAAAACGCAGACTTACAAATCCGATTAATATGCTGTTTAAATGACAAATCCTGGTCAAAATATCTTCAAGAAACGTTATTTGATAGGAAAGAGACACACTTGTTAAAAATCAACAACCAAGTTTATTCTCACACATATTCATACACAACATATGTGTAAAAGCCAGCATACAGAGAGATGGTGTCCCTATTTTATACCATAACACCATATCTGTCATGTCCTTGAACATTTCTTTTTTTCCCTTCGTCATGCTTGTCATTATGTATCGCACGATACACCCCGAAACTGGACCTCTATCCGGGGCAATTTGGAGTTAAGGGCCTTGCAGGCCCAGTAGTCAAAGCTGCAGCTACAGGACCAGACTAGAGCAGCTCATTTTAAACATAGCTTCGGTGTAGATATGCTGTTATAGGCCTCTGCTGCAGGGGGGCACAAACATGATCCACTGAGTGGTGCCTTTCACCTTCTCTGTTTCTCTTTGCCTTTTCTCTCTCTGCTTCACCTCAACCCTCATTGATTAACTGGGAGTCTGGGGGTCTGGGAGTGGTGGCCTAGTGGGTACAGTGGTGGGCTTGGGCGTGGAGGACCCAGGTTCAAGCCCAGGGCTGCCCACAATGGTAAAATCACTGGGGGCCCCTGAGCAAGGCCCTTAACTCCCAGTTGCTCCCCAGGGCGCTGCCTTGCTAGCAGCCCCACTGCTCACTAGTGAAAACTAGTTGATGGGTTAAAAGCAGAGACTAATTTCGGTGCATCGTACATACAGCGTGTGCACGATGTCCACACTGACAAGAAAGGGAAGAAAAAAAAATAAAATAATTAACAGCATCCCATAAACTTAATTGAGGTCCATTGTTCTTGTAGTTTTTTGTGCTTGTCTGGCCCTTCTTTTCCTCTTCTTTGCATGTCCTGTGGACCAGAACCTCAGGAGCTGCTTGCTGACCTGCAGTTCCACCTCTGACCATCCCAGTGTCTGTCTTCACCTGTCTGTATGGATGTCTGTTGGATGCTTGCTGACACCCCGACCTGCAGTCCTCATCCCCTTGGATCACCGTCTATCCATATATCACCCATATACACAGAAGTCTAATTGGACTACCAATGATAGTTACTAATGTATCCTGTCTTGTACCTTTGACGGTGTCTCTATGTCTCTATTCTTTCTTATTTCTTGCTCTACCCGGCTGGCCTTCGGCAGGAGGGTCCCCCCTCATGATCCAGGTCCTGGTCCAGGTTTCTTCCCTCTTAAAGGGAAGTTTTTCTTGCCACTGTTTGGCTTATGGTTTTTCTTCCTCTAGGGGAGTTTTTTACCTGCCGCTGTTTATGTAAAAATTGCTCGGGGGTCATGTTCTGGGTCTCTGGAAAGTGCCTAGAGACAACTTGTGTTGTAATAGACGCTATATAAATAAAATTGAATTGAAAAATTGAATTGCTCAGGGTTGCACAGTGATTTACCATTGTGGCCAGCCCTGGGCTTGAACCTGGGTCCTCCACGCATCCCCCCCCCCCCCCCGCTTTGGTTCACCTTTTTTTTTTAGTTTTCACATTTTGAGTGTTTTTTTTGGTATAATAGTAAAATTCTTATATGTCAATCAATTTTAACCCTAGAAACATGAAATTTTACACAGAGATAGCCCCATATATTTTTTAAATTTTTATGATATCCAATTGTTTATGTTGTTCACAGAAATTGTCCAATACTGTTATTTATTGTTGTTTTTAATGTATAATAAATCAAACCCTTGTATTATATCAAATCTGGAAACCTTAAAATGTCTCCTTTAAACCTTGAAAAGTACCTGTAAACCTTAAAAAGTACCTGTAAACCTGAAAACGTACCTGTAAACCTTAAAATGTCGCCTTTAAACCTGAAAAATTACCTGTAAACCTGAAAATGTCTCCTTTAAACCTTGAAAAGTACCTGTAAACCTTAAAAAGTACCTGTAAACCTGAAAACGTACCTGTAAACCTTAAAATGTCGCCTTTAAACCTGAAAAATTACCTGTAAACCTGAAAATGTCTCCTTTAAACCTTGAAAAGTACCTGTAAACCTGAAAACGTACCTTTAAATCTTAAAATGTTGCCTTTAAACCTTGAAAAGTACCTGTAAACATGAAAATGTCCCCTTTAAACCTAAAAATGTACCTATCACCTTAAAATTTTCAATTCAATTAAATTCAATTTTATTTATATAGCGTCTATTACAACACAAGTTGTCTCTATGCGCCTGAAAAAGTAACTGTAAACCTGAAATAGTACCTGTAAACCTTAAAATGTCGCCTTAAAACCTGAAAACAAACCCGTAAACCTGAAAATGTCGCAGTTAATCCTGAAAAATAACCTCTAAACCTGAAAATGTCGCCTTTAAACCTGAAAACAAACCTGTAAACCTGAAAATGTCGCCTTTAAACCTAAAAATGTACCTGTAAACCTGAAAACGTACCCCTAAACCTTAAAATATCGCCTTTTAACCTGAAATCATACTTGTAAACCTGAAAATGAACCTGTAAATTTGAAAATGTCGCATTTAAAACTGAAAAAGTACCATTAAACTTAAAATGTTGCTTTTAAACCTTAAAAAGTACCTGTAAACCTTAAAATGTCGCCTTTAAACCTGAAAACGTACCTTTAAACCTTAAGACGTTGCCTTTAAACCTTGAAAAGTACCTGTAAACCTTAAAATGTCGCCTTTAAACCTGAAAACGTACCTTTAAACCTTAAGACGTTGCCTTTAAACCTTGAAAAGTACCTGTAAACTTTAAGATGTTGCCTTTAAACCTTGAAAAGTACCTGTAAACTTTAAAATGTGTCCTTTAAACCTTGAAAAGTACTTATAAACCTTAAAATGTCGCCTTTAAACCTGAAGATGTACCTGAAAACCTGAAAATGTCGCCTTTAAACCATGAAAAGTACCTGTAAACCTGAAAAAGTACCTGTAAACCTGAAAAAGTACCTGTAAACCTGAAAAAGTACCTATAAACCTTAAAACGTCACCTTTAAACCTTGAAAAGGACCTGGAAAGCTTAAAATGTCGCCTTAAAACCTTGAAACGTACCTGTAAACCATAAAATGTCACCTTTAAACCTAAAAATGTTCCTATAACCTTAAAATGTCGCCTTTAAACCTAAAAATGTATTTATAACCCTAAAATGTCACATTTAAACCTGACAACAAACCTGTAAACCTGAAAATGTCGCCTTTAAACCTAAAAATGTAGCTATAACCTTAAAATGTCACTTTTAAAACTAAAAATGAACCTGTAAACCTTAAAATGTCACCTTTAAACCTGAAAAAGTAACTTTAAAGCTGAAGATGTACCTGTAAACCTGAAAATGTCGCTTTTAAACCTAAAAAAGTACCTGTAAACCTTAAAATGTCGCCTTTAAACCTGAAAATGTCGCCTTTAAACTTCAAAAATTACCTATACCTTAAAATGTCGCTTTAAAACCTGAAAACAAACCTGTAAACCTGAAAATGTCGCCTTTAAACCTGAAAAAGTACCTGTGAACTTGATAATGTCACCTTTAAAACTGAAAAATTAACTCTAAACCTGAAAATGTACCTGTAAACCTTAAAATGTCGCCTTTAAACGTAAAAATTTACCTATAACCCTAAAATGTCGCATTTAAACCTGAGAACGAACCTGTAAACTTGAAAATGTCGCCTTTAAAACTGAAAAAGTAACTGTAAACCTGAAAATGTCACCTTTAAACCTAAAAATGTAGCTATAACCTGAAAATGTCGCATTTAAACCTAAAAAAGTACCTGTAAACCTTAAAATGTCGCCTTTAAACCTGAAATAGTACTTGTAAACCTGAAAATGTCGCCTTTAAACTTTGAAAATTACCTATACCTTAAAATGTCGCCTTAAAACCTAAAAATGTTCCTATAACCTTAAAATGTCGCCTTTAAACCTAAAAATGTACTTATAACCCTAAAATGTCGCATTTAAACCTGAGAACGAACCTGTAAACTTGAAAATGTCGCCTTTAAAACTGAAAAAGTAACTGTAAACCTGAAAATGTCGCCGTTAAACCTAAAAATGTAGCTATAACCTGAAAATGTCGCTTTTAAACCTAAAAAAGTACCTGTAAACCTTAAAATGTCGCCTTTAAACCTGAAATAGTACTTGTAAACCTGAAAATGTCGCCTTTAAACTTTGAAAATTACCTATACCTTAAAATGTCGCCTTAAAACCTGAAAACAAACCTGTAAACCTGAAAATGTCGCCTTTAAACCTGAAAAAGTACCTGTGAACCTGAAAACGTACCTGTAAACTTTAAAATGTCGTCTTTAAACCTGAAAAAGTACCTGTGCACCTGACAACGTACCTGTATACCTGAAAATGTCGCCTTTAAACCTGACATCGTACTTGTAAACCTGAACATGTCGCTTTCAACCCTGAAAATGTACCTGTAAACCTTAAAATGTCACCTTTAAACCTGTAACCCTGAAAATGTGTCCTTTAAACCTGAAAAATAACCTGTAAACCTTAAAATGTCGCCTTTAATCCTAAAAACAAGCCTCTAAACCTGAAAATGTTGCCTTTCAAACTGAAAAAGTACCTGTAAACCTTAAAATGTCACCTTTACACTTAAAAATGTACCTGTAAACCTGAAAACGAACCTGTAAACCTGAAAAAATACCTGTAAACCTTAAAATGTCGCCGTTAATCCTAAATGCCCGGGACAGCAGCACTGTGCTGGGGTGGATGGCAGCTGGGGGATGCATGGAGGCTCCAGGACAGGGGCCAGGACCCTGGTGGCAGAGCCCGGGATAGCATCACTGTGCTGGGGGAGAGATGGCTGGCGGCTGGGGGGTTCCTGGAGGCTCCAGGGAGGGGGCCAGGACCCCGGTGGTAGAGCCCGGGACAGCAGCACTGTGCTGGGGGAGAGATGGCTGGCTGCTGGGGGGTGCCTGGAGGCTCCAGGGAGGGGGCCAGGACCCCGGTGGTAGAACCCGGGACAGCAGCACTGTGCTGGGGCAGGGGTGGATGGCTGCTGGCCGGGAGTGTCCGGCCTTGTGGAGGGTTAGGGTTGGGGTGGGGTTGGGGGGGTCCTGGCTCGTGGAGGGTCCTGGCTTGTGGAGGTTAGGATTAGGGGAAGGGGGGGTCCTGGCTTGTGGAGGTTAGGGTCGGGGGGGGGGTTCTGGCTCGTGGAGGTCAGGGTTGGGGGGGGGGGGGGGGGGGGTCCTGGCTTGTGGAGGTTAGGGTTGGGGAGGTCCTGGCTCGTGGAGGTCAGGGTTGGGGGGGGTCCTGGCTCGTGGAGGTCAGGGTTGGGGCGGGTCCTGGCTTGTGGAGGTTAGGGTTAGGGTTTAGGGTTAGGGTTATAAATACAGGAACCGGCTCTCCTCTCGGAGAAACCGGAGAGGGTTAGGGTTAGGGTTAGGGGGTTAGGTTGTTTGTTAATGGCCTTCCTGAGGAAAACCGGTACGCTACTCCCTCCACCGCTCGTTAGCGTCCAAGAGATTGGAGCAGGTAGTGTGGCACTCTCGCTCGAGATCCATATAGAGACCCGTGTTTACAAAAGCAGTTGATTGTGTGTGTATGATGTGTTGCCTGGGAGGGGGGAAGCCCTTCCGAGGCTTTATGTTTCTGAATGTGCTGAAGTGGGATATGTAGATGTTTCTGCGTGCAGTTGGATCCTTAGAGGTCCATTGTACTTGTTTAGGGTTTGTGTGTGTGAGCTGAGAGGTCCTGAGAGTACAGGTAGATGAAGTACAGTGGAGTCTGTAGGTGGGGGGGGGGGGGTGGTAGTAGATAGTAGTACAAGGAAGTTATTGTCAGTGGTGGTAGTGTATGTGCAGTTAGCGTGTTTAGTGTTGCATGGGTGTTGGGGCAGTTGTGCAGGTACAAAAGCCTTTAGTCAGTGGTGTATGGTGCAGTGCTAGGGAGGGAGACACCTTCCTCCAAAGCTTTTGTCATGAAATGTGCTGTGTGTGGTGTAGGGTGCAGTCGGCTCATAAAGAGTCCGTTGTTTTTGTGTGTGTATTTAGTGGGTGCAGGGGAAGTCCAAGGTATGATCGGAAAGAGGAGCAAGTGGAGAGAGAGGAAGTTATTGTCAGTGGTGGTAGTGTATGTGCAGTTAGCGTGTTTAGTGTTGCATGGGTGTTGGGGCAGTTGTGCAGGTACAAAAGCCTTTAGTCAGTGGTGTATGGTGCAGTGCTAGGGAGGGAGAGACCTTCCTCCACAGCGTTTGTCATGAAATGTGCTGCGTGTGGTGTAGGGTGCAGTCGGCTCCTAAAGAGTCCGTTGTTTTTGTGTGTGTATCTAGTGGATGCAGGGGAAGTCCAAGGTAGGATCGGAAAGAGGAGTAAGTGGAGAGAGAGGAAGTTATTGTCAGTGGTGGTAGTGTGTGTGCAGTTAGTGTGTTTAGTGTTGCATGGGTGTTGGGGCAGTTGTGCAGGCACAAAAGCCTTTAGTCAGTGGTGTATGGTGCAGTGCTAGGGAGGGAGATACCTTCCTCCAAAGCTTTTTGTTGTGAGGTGTGCTGTGTGTGGTGTCGGGTGCAGCCGGATCGTAGAATCCGTTGTTTTTGTGTGTGTATCTAGTGGGTGCAGGGGACGTCCAAGGCAGGATCAGAAAAAGGAGCAAGTGGAGAGAGAGGAGGCTCTTGTCAGTGGTAGTGGTGTATGTGCAGTTAGCGTGTTTAGTGTTGTTGCGTGGGTGTTAGGGCAGTTGTGTAGGCACAGAAGCCTTTAGTCAGTGGTGTATGGTGTAGCGCTATGGAGTGGGAGAGTCCTTCCTCCATAGCTTTTGTCGTGAAATGTGCTGTGTGTGGTGTAGGGTGCAGTCGGATCACAAAGAGTCCGTTGTTTTTGTGTGTGTATCTAGTGGCTGTGGGGTGAGCCGTTGATGGGGGGTGTCGGTCGAGGTAGAAAAGGGAAGAGGGTTAGGGTCAGAGAGAGGGGGTTAGGGTAAGGGTTAGAGAGGGGGTTTGGTTAAGGTTAGGGTTAGAGAAGGGGTTTGGTTGAGGTTGGGGTTAGAGAAGGGGTTTGGTTAAGGTTAGGGTTAGAGAGGGGGTTTGGTTAAGGTTAGGGTTAGAGAAGGGGTTTGGTTAAGGTTAGGGTTAGAGGGTGGGTGGGTTTGGTTAGGGTTAGGGCATGGGGGGTTGGTTAAACTTAGAAAATGGAGGGGTTTTGGTTAAGGTTAGGGTTAGGGAATGGGCGGTTGGTTAAGGTTAGAGAATAGGAGGAGTAAGGGTTAGAGAATGGGGGGGGGGTTTGAAGTATGCTTTAGGATTTGTTGGTATAGAAGGTCAGATTGATTTCCCTATGTTTTTTTAAGAAAATGATAAGTTTTAAAATTGGTTCTATTTTGGTTATAGCCTATATTAGTTTATCACCAGGGGGTGCTGGTGAGCAACTAATATGGTACCTAAGGTATTTTTGGTTAATAATTTCTGGACCAATCGTCAGTGGTTAGGGTTAGGGTTAGGGTTAGGTAAGTAGAAATGAGCCGGCTCCCCTTCCGGGGAAACCGGAGATGCACTCTCCTCCACTGCCTTTCACATCTGAGCCTCCTGCCTGCCTTGGCTTCCTTTTATAGGTGGGTATGTGTCATGTGACTTTCCTCTTTCCCTTACATTCCATCAATTAGCGCTTTATTTAGCTTTTCACTTGTCTTTGTATTTTTCCTTTGGTTTTCTTTCACCTTTGGCTTCTGTGCACGACGTTTCGACATATTTTTGTCTTCATCAGGTGTCTCTGTTTCTTCCGTTTCCCTTTTTATTTCTCTTAATTTAGATTAGGCACCCCCTTTACTGTTCACATCCATCCGTTTGTTTTTTAATTTTCTCTGGTTAGGGTTGGTTTTGTTATTTTTGTGAGGTTAAGGTTAGGGTTGGGGACAGGGTTAGGGTTAGGGTTAGTAGGGTATGGGAGGCTCAGACATTACCGGGACAGGGGGACCGGGCGGGATAGGTAAGTAGAAAGGAGCCGGCTCCCCTTCCGGGGAAACCGGAGATGCACTCTCCTCCACTGCCTTTCACATCTGAGCCTCCTGCCTGCCTTGGCTTCCTTTTATAGGTGGGTATGTGTCATGTGACTTTCCTCTTTCCCTTACATTCCATCAATTAGCGCTTTATTTAGCTTTTCACTTGTCTTTGTATTTTTCCTTTGGTTTTCTTTCACCTTTGGCTTCTGTGCACGACGTTTCGACATATTTTTGTCTTCATCAGGTGTCTCTGTTTCTTCCGTTTCCCTTTTTATTTCTCTTAATTTAGATTAGGCACCCCCTTTACTGTTCACATCCATCCGTTTGTTTTTTAATTTTCTCCGGTTAGGGTTGGTTTTGTTATTTTTGTGAGGTTAAGGTTGGGGTTGGGGACAGGGTTAGGGTTAGGGTTAGTAGGGTATGGGAGGCTCAGACATTACCGGGACAGGGGGACCGGGCGGGTTAGGTAAGTAGAAATGAGCCGGCTCCCCTTCCGGGGAAACCGGAGATGCACTCTCCTCCACTGCCTTTCACATCTGAGCCTCCTGCCTGCCTTGGCTTCCTTTTATAGGTGGGTATGTGTCATGTGACTTTCCTCTTTCCCTTACATTCCATCAATTAGCGCTTTATTTAGCTTTTCACTTGTCTTTGTATTTTTCCTTTGGTTTTCTTTCACCTTTGGCTTCTGTGCACGACGTTTCGACATATTTTTGTCTTCATCAGGTGTCTCTGTTTCTTCCGTTTCCCTTTTTATTTCTCTTAATTTAGATTAGGCACCCCCTTTACTGTTCACATCCATCCGTTTGTTTTTTAATTTTCTCCGGTTAGGGTTGGTTTTGTTATTTTTGTGAGGTTAAGGTTGGGGTTGGGGACAGGGTTAGGGTTAGGGTTAGTAGGGTATGGGAGGCTCAGACATTACCGGGACAGGGGGACCGGGCGGGTTAGGTAAGTAGAAATGAGCCGGCTCCCCTTCCGGGGAAACCGGAGATGCACTCTCCTCCACTGCCTTTCACATCTGAGCCTCCTGCCTGCCTTGGCTTCCTTTTATAGGTGGGTATGTGTCATGTGACTTTCCTCTTTCCCTTACATTCCATCAATTAGCGCTTTATTTAGCTTTTCACTTGTCTTTGTATTTTTCCTTTGGTTTTCTTTCACCTTTGGCTTCTGTGCACGACGTTTCGACATATTTTTGTCTTCATCAGGTGTCTCTGTTTCTTCCGTTTCCCTTTTTATTTCTCTTAATTTAGATTAGGCACCCCCTTTACTGTTCACATCCATCCGTTTGTTTTTTAATTTTCTCCGGTTAGGGTTGGTTTTGTTATTTTTGTGAGGTTAAGGTTGGGGTTGGGGACAGGGTTAGGGTTAGGGTTAGTAGGGTATGGGAGGCTCAGACATTACCGGGACAGGGGGACCGGGCGGGTTAGGTAAGTAGAAATGAGCCGGCTCCCCTTCCGGGGAAACCGGAGATGCACTCTCCTCCACTGCCTTTCACATCTGAGCCTCCTGCCTGCCTTGGCTTCCTTTTATAGGTGGGTATGTGTCATGTGACTTTCCTCTTTCCCTTACATTCCATCAATTAGCGCTTTATTTAGCTTTTCACTTGTCTTTGTATTTTTCCTTTGGTTTTCTTTCACCTTTGGCTTCTGTGCACGACGTTTCGACATATTTTTGTCTTCATCAGGTGTCTCTGTTTCTTCCGTTTCCCTTTTTATTTCTCTTAATTTAGATTAGGCACCCCCTTTACTGTTCACATCCATCCGTTTGTTTTTTAATTTTCTCCGGTTAGGGTTGGTTTTGTTATTTTTGTGAGGTTAAGGTTAGGGTTAGGGTTAGGGGTTAGGGTTAGGGTTAGGAGTTGGGTTAGGAGCCCTACCCCGTCTGGAAGGGGGAAGACGAGCCCCCCTCCCCCAGCCGGAGACGGGAAATGCACGGTCCTTCCCCTGGTGTGCCCAATCCGGTGGCCTCCGGTCGCTCCGGGCAGGGTTATTGCGTGTCCTCCCGTAGCGCACCGTGGTCCAACCATCCTCCTCCTTATCAAAAATCATGATGTTTGTAATGCGTGTTAGTGTGGTGATGTCTGTGTCTGTAATATGAATGTGTCCGGGTAATCCGGTTTTTGCGAAAAATATATAAAAATGATTTAAAATAAAGTTTTAAATATATCAGATAATAAAATGAATTTGTATTTAATAAAAGGAATGAAATGAATTGTTTTTTTAAAAGAAAGAAAAAAATATTTTTGTAAAACAAAATCTTGTTTTTATAAAAAATATTAAATAAATAAATAAACAAAATAAATTTGTTTTACCAAACAGAGAAAAAGAATGGCCAAAATGTGAAACAAAGTGTGCCCAGGCGACGTTTCGACCCGTGTGGGTCTTCTTCAGGCCAGGCACACTGAAAGAAAAAAAGCTGAATTGCTCTGCTGTTCACCAAATAGGTCTGCACTCTCTGAAGACTGAAGCAAGAATGAGGGAGAGAGCGTCTCCTCCCAATTTATAGGCTCCGCCCCGTGACTGAACTTGTCCCAACATGTTTGTTCTTTCAAAATAAAATCCTGTCACCTGTTAAATGTAGAAAAAACTTTTGACTTTATGAATTTATGATTTAGAACAATAAGATTATACATTTTAACTATATATTTTATGCTTTTAATGATAATCTATTTTAAAACGATATTATTTATGTACTTATTTAGTTATTTCAGAGTCAGAGTCAAGTTTATTGTCAATTCTACCACATGTGAGATACATACAGAGAATCGAAATTACGTTACTCTCAAACCCTCGGTGCTACACAATAAATACATTTTAAACACAAAGTGCAGGTTAAAAAGAGACAAGAAACAAGTTGTGACATGACAACAACAGTTTTTCGGTTTGTTTAAAGTGACATGGTGCAAAGCAAGCAAGCGGTCCAGATCTGCCAAAATACAGATACTGAGATCAGAGTGAGTGAGGGGGGGGCAAGGCGGGAAACGGTGGAAGAGAAGGGAGAGTGTTAAGTGTCCTGACAGCCTGGTGGACGAAGCTGTCCTTCAGTCGGCTGGTTCTGGCTCGGAGGGTCCGCAGCCTCCTCCCTGAAGGCAGCAGACTGAAGAGGCTGTGTGACGGGTGGGTGGGGTCTCTCACAATGCTGAGGGCTTTGCGAGTCAGACGGCTGCTGTAAATGTCCTGAAGTGAGGGGAGAGAGACACCAACGATCTTCTCAGCTGCTCTCACGACGCGTTGGAGAGATTTGCGGCAGGTTGCGGTGCAGGATCCGTACCACACGGTGATGCAGCTGGTCAGGATGCTCTCGATGGTGCCTCTGTAGAAGGTGTACCTGATGGGGGCCAGGGCTCTGGCTCTTCGCAGTTTGCGGAGGAAGTAGAGGCGCTGCTGTGCCTTCTTGGCAAGTGATGCGGTGTTAACAGTCCAGGAGAGGTCCTCTGAGATGTGGACACCCAGGAACTTGGTGCTGCTCACCCTCTCCACAGCAGCACCGTTGATGGTCAGAGGAGCATGCTGGGTGTGTTGTCTCCTGAAGTCAACAACAATCTCCTTGGTCTTCTCCACGTTCAGGGAGAGATTGTTGTCGCTGCACCAGTCAGCCAGGCGGCTCACTTCACTCCTGTAGTTTGACTCATCGTTGTTGTTGATGAGACCCACCACAGTCGTGTCGTCCGCAAACTTTACGAAGAGGTTGGAGCTGTGAATCGGTGTGCAGTCGTGGGTCAGCAGGGTGAAGAGGAGGGGGCTCAGCACACATCCCTGGGGGGCCCCTGTGCTCAGTGTGATGGTGCTGGATGTGTTGCTGCCGACCCGTACTGCCTGTGGTCTCCCAGTCAGGAAGTCCAACAGCCAGTTGCACAGCGAGGTGCTGATCCCCAGCTGGTCCAGTTTGTGAACGAGCTGCTGGGGGATGATGGTGTTGAATGCTGAACTGAAGTCGATGAAAAGCATTCTTACATAAGCGTTTCTGGTGTCCATATGTGTGAGGGCTGTGTGGAGGGCAGTGGAGATGGCGTCGTCAGTGGACCGGTTGGAGCGATATGCGAACTGGTAGGGGTCCAGAGAGGGGGGGAGAGCAGCCTTGATGTGATGCATGACTAGCCGTTCAAAGCACTTCATGATGATGGGAGTCAGTGCGACTGGACGGTAGTCATTGGAGCAGGAGGGAGATGACCGTTTTGGGACCGGACGGATGTTGGTGGCTTTGAAGCACGTGGGAACCACCGCCTGACTCAGTGACATGTTAAAGATGTCTGTGAAGACATCCGTGAGTTCTCCTGCACAGTCTCTCAGTACACGACCAGGTATGTTGTCAGGACCCGGAGCTTTGCGGGCGTTGATCCTGCTGAGGGATCTCCTCACAATGTCCGGTGACAGCGTCAGCACCTGGTCGCCGGGAGGGGGTGGTGCTTTCTGTGCGGCGATGGTGTTGTGTGCCTCGAAGCGGGCGAAGAATGTGTTCAGCTCATTCAGCAGGGATGTGCTGCTCTCACAGGTCTGCGGTGGGGGCTTGTAGTCCGTAATGGTCTGAATCCCTCGCCACAGGCTCCGTGTGTCCCTGCTGTTGCTGAAACGGCGGGCTATCCTCCTGGAGTACCGTCTCTTAGCCTCCCTGATGCCATGGGACAGGTTGGTCGTAGCTGTTATTTGTTTATGTATTTAGTTAAACCATATTTGAATTTTGAATTTTAAGCCAATTTAAATTTTGAATAAATATAAATGACTCCAATTAATAATGTTATAATTAACTTGCAATTAAAAAAACTTTTTTCTTTTGTTAAACTAATTTAGGTTGGGAAGGGGTTATGGGGAAAGGGTAAGGAGTTGGGTAAGGGGTAGGTTAAGGTTAGGGTTAGGGTTGGGGGGTAGGTTAAGGTTAGGGTTGGGGGGTAGGTTAAGGTTAGGGTTGGGGGGTAGGTTAAGGTTAGGGTTAGGGTTAGGTTAAGGTTAGGGTTAGGGTAAGCGGTAGGTTAAGGTTAGGGTTATGAGTAGGGTTAGGAGTAGGTTGAGGTTAGGGCTAGAGGTAGGGTTAGGTTAAGGTTGGAATTGTGGCTGGGGTTAGGGCTCATTTTGGAGTTAGGGGTTAGGGTTAGAGGCTAGGGAAATTTAACCACTTTAAAAGAATTAATTTTTGTGATTCCCCTTAACTAATTAAATGCAATCACCCCTCATCCCTTCAGTCTTCCCTCACTACTCAGATATTTTATTTCCTATAGTTGATAATTAATGTTTAGTCCCACTGGTTCCTTTGTTCCCAAAAAATAAATCCATCTTCGTTCCATCTTCTTTCTATCCGAATCTGTCCATAATGAATTATTTTGAATCCCACAAATTTTGAGTGAATGCAGGCCATGAGCCAAAAAATGCTTAACTAAGGGGGTATGAATTTCCTTCCTGTGTACTATGTTATATTTATGCTGCCACATTCTTGTGGCAATAGAATTTTTGGTTTCTCCAACATATTGTTTATCACACCAAGAACAAAAAATAAGGTAAACACAGTTAGAAGTCCCAGGTGTGAAATGCTGTGGAATTTCAAACAATTCATGTGTATTTTTATTTCTAATAAATTTTGGTCTGCAAAAAAATGTATATGAATTTGAAACTTTTGAGTGTAATGGTTTTAATTTTGCCCGAACTAAATAATCTTTTAAACTCTTATTTTTTCTGAAAGCTGATATTATCTTATAGTTTTGTAATAACCCTTGCGATTGTATGAATTGTTCAAAATTGTTTTTAAATTTATTGTGAATTTTAGTGCCAATTGATGAAAAAGTCATGATTAAAGGAATCAATTGCTTTGAATTATCTTGCTTTCTTAATTTGAATGTTTTCAAACAGCGTCTCAAAAATGGCCTAGAATAACCCCTATTACGCAATGACTTGAACAAGATTTTAACTGCGTCCCAAAAGTCTTGTTCCCTCGTACAAATCCTATGGAATCGAAGTAACTGCGATTTAATTAGGCCTCGATATGTATGTTGTGGATGAAAACTTGTCCTATACAGTAAGGCATGAGTATCTGTCTCTTTAAAAAAAACTTTTATATCCAATGATTGTGTGTGGGAGAAACTTGGACCTTTATAGACCGTAGTGTCCAAAAAATCAATGGACTGCTCCCGAAGGTCATATTTCAATTTGATAGAAGGGTCATGATTGTTTAAGATGTCCACAAAGTTTAGAAAGTCCTCCTTAGAGTACGACCAGATCCCCCAAATGTCATCTAAATATCGAAAATAATGTAAAGGTTTTTTTGAGCACTTGTCCAATGAATTTTCTTCCCAATTTGCCATAAATATATTTGCATATGCGGGGGCAAATCTCTTCCCCATAGCTGTCCCTTTAATTTGTAGATAAAATTCCCCATTAAATTCAAAATCATTCTTAGTTAAATTAATTTCCAACAATTGCAATATGGCCTGATCTGGTCGTTTTGGATCTGGATATTTCTGTAATATGTCTCTAACCGCTTGTAAACCTGCTGCAATATCTATGTTTGTGTATAAACTATCAATATCCATCGTAAAAAATAGAGTCCCCGTTGGTATTTTTAACTTTTTAACTACGTCTATGAAATGGTAAGTATCTTTTATGTAGGAGGGATGCCTCACAGATAAGGGGTTCAAATAAAAATCAATAAATTCTGCCGTGTAATAAGTCTCACTGCCGCAATCTGAGACAATGGGTCTCCCAGGTGGCAGCTGGAATGGAATTGTCCATTTTTCTGGGTCCTTGTGAACCTTAGGGAGGATATAGAATCTCCGGGGCCTAGGTTCCCTGTCCCCTTTTAAATACGATTTCTGTTTAGCTGTAATAAATTTCTGTCTCTCCAAATTGTCCAAAATCGTATTAATTACAGGAATTGTGTCTAAATAAATTGGCTTATCTAATTTTCTATAGTAAATTTGGTCATCCAATTGTCTCTGAACCTCTAAAATATACTGATCTCTCCCCATGATTACAATAGAGCTACCTTTATCTGCTGGTTTAATAACTATGTGTTTGTTTCCCATTAACATTCTTAAAGCCTGCACTTCTTCCACTGATAAATTGTAATTTTCCCTAATTGGCTTAAAGATTGCACCAAAATCTTCCAAATCCTTTTTAATTAATAATTGAGCTTCCGGTGGTAATTTATCCATTGGTGGCATCCAAAGTGAAGTACCAACAAACGGAAGAAGCCGTCCCTTATCCGAATTCCTGTAATATAAGGCCAATTTAATTTTTCTGTGGTAATTTTGAATATCCAATTGCAGTTGTGTTTTCTGATTTTTATGAATGTCGATAGTTGGAATAAAGGTCAAGCCTCTGTCCAAGAGGTCAAATTGTGATTTCGTCAAATGAAAATTTTTTGCCAAAATAATCACATTTTGCGATATGAGGGATTGTCCCCTTTTATACCCCTCTGTGGACAGGCTTACAGGGTTGGTAAGTTTAAAAAGGCCACCCAATGATTGAACATGGCCTTAGAGGTATCCGAGGTCCAATGAATACTGTCCTCCTGCGTCTTAAATTTGGAGGAAGGCAACAAGGGGATGTAAGGCATATTTTTAATGATATGCCGGTTCAGCATTTCCAGGGTGGACTGCTCCCGCACAGGTAGGTTGGTGGAAAAATTGACCAAAGGGATCCAAATTTCTGAATATGGAAACTGCCGTTTAGCAGCTCTCAGTGCTCCCTGCAGTTGTTTGACTGTTGTTTCCTTTGCCAACTGCGCTCTGGAGTTAATGCCAAAGGACATCACCAACTTCTCCACCATTACGTTCGAGGGCCCAGCTTTCTCAAACAGAGCCTGAGCATGTCGGAAGGTAGCTCCGGGGAAGCTCTCAATTTGGAGGTCTGGGATGGAGAAGTCTGGAATGTGGGCCAGATTGGAATCTCCAACAAAGAGCCACTTTTTATCCACTTCCAAGTTCCAATCTACCATCTTCCTCTCCGTATTTATGTGCCTCCTCACCCGGAAAAGATGTTGGTCCGGGGTAGACGTCAGCTGGGTCAGAATATCAAATTGGGAACCTGCTGACCATTCCAGGGAACTACTAAATGATGGACCTCGTCCATGTGATGCTCGAGGAGTCTCTGGTAAGTTGGAACTATCTGAAACCGGAGCCAGGACTGGTGTGCTATCTCTCTCCAATCCCTGATCTTCCTCCAATAAGGAGTCAAAGCATACCATCTTCCGTTCCTGTCTAGGTGTGGAAGGTACAACGGGAGAGGGTGGAGACATCTCCTCTATTTGCAGAGGGGAATCCTCCTCCTGGACAACACAGGAATTTAGCTGAATCCCTCGCTGACGTCGTTGTCGTTTTGGTGAAGCAGGATTCAAAGGTAGGATCACCCGTTGTTCCAGAGGCCCATCATCCTCCGAACTCACTGACCAATCTGGTCTCATGTCAGTCATGGTAGCCACAGACTGGCCCTTTGAAACATGAACCTGGCATTCGACTTGAATACCAGCGACCCCCTGAGCACTCCTTTGCGCCCTGCGTTGTGGCTGTGGCTGCTGATCCTCCTCAATTTCCACTATTGGGACAGCTGTGTCAGCTGGCTGCTGCTCTTCTGAGTCCAGCCCACAAGCAGTGACCATGGCTTCAGCATGGTCAATCACATCATCTGTGATGCGAGGCAAATTTCTGCGGGCCCACCGTGTGGCCACAGTGAAGGCTTCCTTCCAATCAGGTCCCAGATCCCTGGGGAGTTCCCTCAAAAGTTCCTCCAAACTGTCCGTATAATGGTCCCTGAGTATAATCATAGTGTTATGCCCCCAATTTTTGGCATTTCCCACAATGAGATCCATAGTGGCATCATTGGGATGCGCTGGTTTGATCAGGGAGGCCAGAGCACTCACTGTACGGGCAATCATAAGAGGTTCAGCCTTGCCAGGCTTCATAGTCACATTCTGTAGGTGGTGAACCAATTTGATTACAGAATGTAATTTGCGAACCAGCTGTCCAAATTTTGGCCCCGCAGGACAGTAGTAATCCTGCTGATTCCTATGGTTAGGGCCCTGAAATCTGCCAGCCGGTGCAACAGGAGCTCCACGGACTACAGCCGCATAGGATCGGGATTGTGGACCAAACCCACGGACTGAGCGATCCCTGGGAGGCACAGGCCAGTTAGGAGTTGGGTTAGGAGCCCTACCCCGTCTGGAAGGGGGAAGACGAGCCCCCCTCCCCCAGCCGGAGACGGGAAATGCACGGTCCTTCCCCTGGTGTGCCCAATCCGGTGGCCTCCGGTCGCTCCGGGCAGGGTTAATTGCGTCTCCTCCCGTAGCGCACCGTGGTCCAACCATCCTCCTCCTTATCAAAAATCATGATGCTTGTAATGTGTGTTAGTGTGGTGATGTCTGTGTCTGTAATATGAATGTGTCCGGGTAATCCGGTTTTTTGCGAAAAATATATAAAAATGATTTAAAATAAAGTTTTAAATATATCCGATAATAAAATGAATTTGTATTTAATAAAAGGAATGAATTGTTTTTGTAAAGAAAGAAAAAAAATATAAAGTAAAACAAAATCTTGTTTTTATGAAAAAATTAAATAAATAAATAAACAAAATAAATTTGTTTTACCAAACAGAGAAAAAGAATGGCCAAAATGTGAAACAAAGTGTGCCCAGGCGACGTTTCGACCCGTGTGGGTCTTCTTCAGGCCAGGCACACTGAAAGAAAAAAAGCTGAATGGCTCTGCTGTTCACCAAATAGGTCTGCACTCTCTGAAGACTGAAGCAAGAATGAGGGAGAGAGCGTCTCCTCCCAATTTATAGGCTCCGCCCCGTGACTGAACTTGTCCCAACATGTTTGTTCTTTCAAAATAAAATCCTGTCACCTGTTAAATGTAGAAAAAACTTTTGACTTTATGAATTTATGATTTAGAACAATAAGATTATACATTTTAACTATATATTTTATGCTTTTAATGATAATCTATTTTAAAACTATATTATTTATGTACTTATTTAGTTATTTGTTTATGTATTTAGTTAAACCATATTTGAATTTTGAATTTTAAGCCAATTTAAATTTTGAATAAATATAAATGACTCCAATTAATAATGTTATAATTAACTTGCAATTAAAAAAACTTTTTTCTTTTGTTAAACTAATTTAGGTTGGGAAGGGGTTATGGGGAAAGGGTAAGGAGTTGGGTAAGGGGTAGGTTAAGGTTAGGGTTAGGGTTGGGGGGTAGGTTAGGGTTAGGGTAGGGGACTGTCTGCCCTCCCCGAAAGGGGAAAGGTGGTGCACGGTCCATCCGGACCTGGCGCGTCCCGTACGCCTGTCCCCATCTGGGTTGACGGTTGGGTCGGCCCCTGCGGCCATAACGGACAACCGTCCAACCATCCATCATATTTATTTATTTATATATTTATTTATTTATATATTTATTTATTTAATTATTTATGTATTTATGTAATAAGAAATGAATTTACAATAAAATAAAATGTAAATGTAACAAAAAGAGCTTTCCAAAACTAGGAAAGAGGTCCTCTGTGTGAGGTCTATTGGTTTTATAAAAAAAGAAAAAGAATTAACTTATTTTGTATATGAAAAAAAATGAAAATGATTTTTTTCTCAAAAATAAAATAAACCAAAATGTTTTTAAATCAAAATAAACAACTAAGGAAGGTGTGCCAAATAAAATCGCGACGTTTCGACCCTTTCCGGGTCTTCCTCAGGCTTGGCACACAGTAAAACGTAATACAGCTTGCTGTCCAAGGTGGCTGAGAAGGAGATGTTGCCTCTCCGGATGCCAGAAGCAGAATGAGCTCTCCGGTGGCTCCGCCCTTTTTATACCCTCTGTTCAGTGGAGCCTTTTTTCTTTTTTTCTTTTTGTCATGAATTTTCCAATCAATAAACTTTTAAATCTTTTTTGTGTTTTACTTTTTTCATTTTTTAACGTTTTTTAACCCCATAAATGCCAACTAATTTTTTGTAATTGTTTATTAACCCTTTTAATGAAATTATTTAAATACTAAAGTTTTAATTATTGTAAACCCAAACTATTATTTCTGTCTAATGTTGTCCCTAATGATTATAACGCCTTCCCATGAAATAAACATTTTAATGATTATAAAATATCTAAAAATACATGAATTTAACCCTTTCCAATTATATATTAGCTATGTTAGAATTCCCAATTATTTAAGCAATTAATTATGAAATAAATTTAAATTCTAATAACACGGATATGATTAGACAATGTGACATCACAGAGGTTAGGATTAGGATGGGTTGGGGTTGAGGTTAGAGTTGGGGTTAGGGGATAGGGTTGGGGTTAAGGTTGAGGTTAAGGTTAGGGTTAGGGTTAGGGGTTAGGGTTAGGGTTAGGGGTTGATTGTGTAGCCCTACCCCTGCTGGAATTCGGGAACCTACGTCCCCTGTTCCAGCCGGAGATGGGATAGGCACGGTCCATCCTCTGGTCCGGTCGGTCCCGGTTGAAGTAGTTGTTGCTACGGTAAGCCCTGCGTCTGTTACCGTAGCGCACCGTCGTCCAGTGGTTTCCATCGTCGTCATCATAATAATACATAATGTATTCTCTCCAATAAGAAAAAAGTCCAAGAAAAAATTCAAAGAAAAAATCGGGACAACCACTTAAAATAGAATTTTTTTTATTTACAAAAATATGAAAAAATGAACAATACAAAAATAGAAAAAAGTGCGCTAGCAACGCGTTTCGGCAGTTTTAAGCCTTCGTCAGGCTACGCACACAAAAGAAAGAGTATAGCCACAAGTTTGGCTCAAACAGGTGCTGAAACGAAAAGTGAGAGATCCCCACGGCTTTCCCTTTATCCTAAGGGAGAGCACGCAGGGGCCACATGGGCCCCTCATGCACTAAGTCCCTCCCCCAATCATGTTCTGCTGAGTCCGGGAGCGCGCAGGTGTTTAATTGGTCCCAGACCTATGGGCGCCTCTCTTGCGTAAGAGAGAGCACGCAGGGGCCAACTGGGCTCCTCATGTCATAAACCCCTCCCATCCACGTTCCGTTAAGACAGGGAGAGTGCAGGTGTTTAATTGAAGCCAGACCTACGGGCGCCTCCCCATTTTGGGGGAGAGCACGCGCGGGTCCGAGGCAAAATGGGCAATACTAAGCACCCCCCCTGTGGTAAGATGAGTAATTAAATAGATCCCCACTGTGGTTAAGGTTAGGATTTGGGTTAGTGTTAGGGTTAAAGTTGAAACCAGGACCCGGGTTAGGGTCAGGGCCAGGCTTGGGGTTAAGGTTAGGGTCAGGGGTTAGGGTTAGGGCTTAAGGTTAAGGTTAGAGTTAGGGTATAGGGGTTGAGGTTAGGGTTAGGGTTAGGGTTAGGATAGGCTATTGGGTTAGGATTATAATGATAAAGATATTAATCATAATAATAATAATGTAATAAGCATAATAATAACCATAATACTAATAATAATAATAACAATAATGGCCATAACAACAATAGTAACAATAGGGTTAGGGTTAGGGTTAGGGTTAGGGTTTAGGGTTTAGGGTTAGGTTGTTTGTTAATGGCCTTCCTGAGGAAAACCGGTACGCTACTCCCTCCACCGCTCGTTAGCGTCCAAGAGATTGGAGCAGGTAGTGTGGCACTCTCGCTCGAGATCCATATAGAGACCCGTGTTTACAAAAGCAGTTGATTGTGTGTGTATGATGTGTTGCCTGGGAGGGGGGAAGCCCTTCCGAGGCTTTATGTTTCTGAATGTGCTGAAGTGAGATATGTAGATGTTTCTGCGTGCAGTTGGATCCTTAGAGGTCCATTGTACTTGTTTAGGGTTTGTGTGTGTGAGCTGAGAGGCCCTGAGAGTACAGGTAGATGAAGTACAGTGGAGTCTGTAGGTGGGGGGTGGGGGGGGGGGTTGGTAGTAGATAGTAGTACAAGGAAGTTTTTGTCAGTGGCAGTAGTGTATGTGCAGTTAGCGTGTTTAGTGTTGGTGCGTGGGTGTTGGGGCAGTTGTGCAGGTACAAAAGCCTTTAGTCAGTGGTGTATGGTGCAGTGCTAGGGAGGGAGAGACCTTCCTCCACAGCGTTTGTCATGAAATGTACTGCGTGTGGTGTAGGGTGCAGTCGGCTCCTAAAGAGTCCGTTGTTTTTGTGTGTGTATCTAGTGGGTGCAGGGGAAGTCCAAGGTAGCATCGGAAAGAGGAGTAAGTGGAGAGAGAGGAAGTTATTGTCAGTGGTGGTAGTGTGTGTGCAGTTAGTGTGTTTAGTGTTGCATGGGTGTTGGGGCAGTTGTGCAGGTACAAAAGCCTTTAGTCAGTGGTGTATGGTGCAGTGCTAGGGAGGGAGACACCTTCCTCCAAAGCTTTTGTCATGAAATGTGCTGTGTGTGGTGTAGGGTGCAGTCGGCTCATAAAGAGTCCGTTGTTTTTGTGTGTGTATTTAGTGGGTGCAGGGGAAGTCCAAGGTATGATCGGAAAGAGGAGCAAGTGGAGAGAGAGGAAGTTATTGTCAGTGGTGGTAGTGTATGTGCAGTTAGCGTGTTTAGTGTTGCATGGGTGTTGGGGCAGTTGTGCAGGTACAAAAGCCTTTAGTCAGTGGTGTATGGTGCAGTGCTAGGGAGGGAGAGACCTTCCTCCACAGCGTTTGTCATGAAATGTGCTGCGTGTGGTGTAGGGTGCAGTCGGCTCCTAAAGAGTCCGTTGTTTTTGTGTGTGTATCTAGTGGGTGCAGGGGAAGTCCAAGGTAGGATCGGAAAGAGGAGTAAGTGGAGAGAGAGGAAGTTATTGTCAGTGGTGGTAGTGTGTGTGCAGTTAGTGTGTTTAGTGTTGCATGGGTGTTGGGGCAGTTGTGCAGGTACAAAAGCCTTTAGTCAGTGGTGTATGGTGCAGTGCTAGGGAGGGAGATACCTTCCTCCAAAGCTTTTTGTTGTGAGGTGTGCTGTGTGTGGTGTAGGGTGCAGTCGGATCGTAGAATCCGTTGTTTTTGTGTGTGTATCTAGTGGGTGCAGGGGAAGTCCAAGGCAGGATCAGAAAAAGGAGCAAGTGGAGAGAGAGGAGGCTCTTGTCAGTGGTAGTGGTGTATGTGCAGTTAGCGTGTTTAGTGTTGTTGCGTGGGTGTTAGGGCAGTTGTGTAGGCACAGAAGCCTTTAGTCAGTGGTGTATGGTGTAGCGCTATGGAGTGGGAGAGTTCTTCCTCCATAGCTTTTGTCGTGAAATGTGCTGTGTGTGGTGTAGGGTGCAGTCGGATCACAAAGAGTCCGTTGTTTTTGTGTGTGTATCTAGTGGCTGTGGGGTGAGCCGTTGATGGGGGGGTGTCGGTCGAGGTAGAAAAGGGAAGAGGGTTAGGGTCAGAGAGAGGGGGTTAGGGTAAGGGTTAGAGAGGGGGTTTGGTTAAGGTTAGGGTTAGAGAAGGGGTTTGGTTGAGGTTGGGGTTAGAGAAGGGGTTTGGTTAAGGTTAGGGTTAGAGAGGGGGTTTGGTTAAGGTTAGGGTTAGAGAAGGGGTTTAGGGTTAGGGTTAGGGTTAGGGTTAGGGTTAGGGTTAGGGTTAGGGTTAGGGGTTAGGGTTAGGGTTAGGGTTAGGGTTAGGGGTTAGGGGTTAGGGGTTAGGGGTTAGGGGTTAGGGTTAGGGTTAGGGTTAGGGTAGGGGACTGTCTGCCCTCCCCGAAAGGGGAAAGGTGGTGCACGGTCCATCCGGACCTGGCGCGTCCCGTACGCCTGTCCCCATCTGGGTTAGGGTTAGGGTTAGGGTTAAGGTTAGGGGTTAGGGTTAGGGGTTAGGGTTAGGGGTTAGGGTTAGGGTTAGGGTTAGGGTTAGGGTTAGGGTTAGGGTTAGGGTTAGGGTGAGGGAAAGAGGCCTGTCCTGCATAGAGGACAGGAGGTGCACGGTCCGTCCCTCTGGCGGTTCCGATACCATTCCCCCGATCATACTGATATGGACGGCGGTCCAAACGTCCCCGCCGGTAGTGGACGGTTGTCCAGCCGTCATCTATCATGGTTATATAAAAAAATAATAAAAAAATAATAAACTTGTATGTGTTTAATTTAAATGTTTTGTGTGTAACTTTGATCTTCACTAATAATGTTGTTTAGAGAGATATATATTGTTTATATTTTTTAGATATTTATATATGTATCATAAAAAATAAAATAAATAAAACTTAATAAAATGAAAAAAATGTTTTAATTAATAAAGTGATTGAAAATCAATTAAATAAATTT
>JABWDQ010000029.1:0-49622 GCA_014839995.1 Xenentodon cancila | reverse complement strand
GGAACAACCTCAGACATCTCAGTCCAGAAAAAGTGCAGTGTTAGGAACAGCAAAGATACTGCGCAGAACCCTCAAGCTCCCTGGCCTCTGGTAGAGGACCCGAGCTTAGAAGGGACACCACCCACGGAGGGTGAGGAACGAGTTTTTGTGTGTGTGTGTGTGTGTGTGTGTGTGTGTGTGTGTGTGTGTGTGTGTGTGTGTGTGTGTGTGTGTGTGTGTGTGTGTGTGTGTGTGTGTGTGTGTGTGTGTGCGTGTGCGCAAACAACAACCTCTGTTTTATCAGAATTTAGGAGTAAAAATCTAATGGTCTAATGGTTCTGTTTCATCTTCATAGACAAATACAGCTGCGTATCATCAGCATAACAATGTATATTTGTATATACAAAATTAATGGTGTGGTTCTGGATAATACTTTCTAAGTGCTGTATGTGTAAACTGAACAAGATTGGCCCTAGCACTGAACCCTGCAGGACACCGGAGCAGACCCTGGTCTGTACTGAAGAAACCTCATGAACATGAACAAACTGGAATCTATCATATGATTTAAACCAGTCTAGAGCTGTCCCTTTAATCCCAACAACATACTCTAGTCTCTGCAGTAAAATGCTGTGATCTATAGTATCAAAAGAAGCACTGAGGTCCAGCAGAACCAGTATGGACACTAATCCATTATCTGAGGCCAAGAAGAACTAGTATGGACACTAATCCATTATCTGAGGCCCAGCAGAACCAGTATGGACCCTAACCCATTATCTGAGGTCCAGCAGAACCAGTATGGACACTAATCCAGTATCTGAGGTCCAGAAGAACCAGAATTGACACTAATCTATTATCTGAGGCCAAGAAGAACTAGTATGGACACTAATCCATTATCTGAGGCCCAGCAGAACCAGTATGGACCCTAACCCATTATCTGAGGTCCAGCAGAACCAGTATGGACACTAACCCATTATCTGAGGTCCAGCAGAACCAGTATGGACACTAACCCATTATCTGAGGTCCAGCAGAACCAGTATGGACACTAACCCATTATCTGAGGCCAAGAAGAACTAGTATGGACACTAATCCATTATCTGAGGCCCAGCAGAACCAGTATGGACACTAACCCATTATCTGAGGTCCAGCAGAACCAGTATGGACACTAACCCATTATCTGAGGTCCAGCAGAACCAATATGGACACTAATCTATTATCTGAGGTCCAGCAGAACCAGTATGGACACTAACCCATTATCTGAGGTCCAGCAGAACCAGTATGGACACTAACCCATTATCTGAGGTCCAGCAGAACCAGTATGGACACTAACCCATTATCTGAGGTCCAGCAGAACCAGTATGGACACTAACCCATTATCTGACGCCATAAGAAGGTCATTCAAGACTGGTACCAGTGCTGTTTCTGGTCTATGATGCATCTGAACCCTGACTGAAGAACTTCAAATAGATCATTTCTATACAAACGGTCACACAGCTGCTGCAACGACCTTTTCCAGAATTTTAGAGATAAATGGAAGGTTGGAAATCTGTCTATAGTTAGCTAAAATGTCTGGGTCAAGAGAGGGTTTTTTAAGTAATGGTTTGATTACTGCGACTTTAAAAGCCTGTGGTACATATCCTAAGACCAGGGACAAGTTGATCTGTTTCAGTATTGTCGGTCCAATAAGAGAGAAAACATTTTTAAGTAGTCGAGTTGGGATTGGGTCTAACAGACACGTGGATGATTTAGATCCATTGACGACTGAGGTCAGCTCAGAGAGGTCTACAGGAACAAAACAGTCTAGAGTCGGGTCAGGGAGGTCAACAGGAACCAAACGGTCTAGAGTCAGGTCAGGGAGGTCAACAGGAACCAAACGGTCTAGAGTCAGGTCAGGGAGGTCAACCGGAACAAAACAGTCTAGAGTCGGCTCAGGGAGGTCAACCGGAACAAAACAGTCTAGAGTCGGGTCAGGGAGGTCAACAGGAACAAAACAGTCTAGAGTCGGGTCAGGGAGGTCTACAGGAACAAAACAGTCTAGAGTCGGGTCAGGGAGGTCTACAGGAACAAAACAGTCTAGAGTCGGGTCAGGGAGGTCAACAGGAACAAAACGGTCTAGAGTCGGGTCAGGGAGGTCAACAGGAACAAAACGGTCTAGAGTCGGGTCAGGGAGGTAAGATGCTGGCAGGGAAAGCATACATGGAACGCCATAACCAAGTAGCGGGCATACTCTACAGAAACATCTGTGTGGAGTATGGGCTGGAAACCCCAAGGTCAAAATGGGAAACACCTCCCAAGGTGGTGGAAAATGACAGAGCAAAGCTCCTGTGGGACTTCCAGATACAGACAGACAGGATGGTGATGGCAAACCAACCAGACATCGTGGTGGTAGACAAAGGGCAGAGGAAAGCCGTGGTGGTGGATGTGGCAATACCAAGTGATGGTAACATCAGGCGAAAGGAACACGAGAAGCTTGAGAAATACCAAGGGCTTAGAGAGGAGCTGGAGAAGGCCTGGAAGGTGAAGGTGACAGTAGTGCCCGTGGTGATCGGAGCACTCGGGGCAGTAACCCCCAAACTGGAAGAGTGGCTGCAGCAGATCCCCGGAACAACCTCAGACATCTCAGTCCAGAAAAGTGCAGTGTTAGGAACAGCAAAGATACTGCGCAGAACCCTCAAGCTCCCTGGCCTCTGGTAGAGGACCCGAGCTTAGAAGGGACACCACCCACGGAGGGTGAGGAACGAGTTTTTGTGTGTGTGTGTGTGTGTGTGTGTGTGTGTGTGTGTGTGTGTGTGTGTGTGTGTGTGTGTGTGTGTGTGTGTGTGTGTGTGTGTGTGTGTGTGTGTGTGTGTGTGTGTGTGTGTGTGTGTGTGTGTGTGCAAACAACAACCTCTGTTTTATCAGAATTTAGGAGTAAAAATCTAATGGTCTAATGGTTCTGTTTCATCTTCATAGACAAATACAGCTGCGTATCATCAGCATAACAATGTATATTTGTATATACAAAATTAATGGTGTGGTTCTGGATAATACTTTCTAAGTGCTGTATGTGTAAACTGAACAAGATTGGCCCTAGCACTGAACCCTGCAGGACACCGAAGCAGACCCTGGTCTGTACTGAAGAAACCTCATGAACATGAACAAACTGGAATCTATCATATGATTTAAACCAGTCTAGAGCTGTCCCTTTAATCCCAACAACATACTCTAGTCTCTGCAGTAAAATGCTGTGATCTATAGTATCAAAAGCAGCACTGAGGTCCAGCAGAACCAGTATGGACACTAATCCATTATCTGAGGCCAAGAAGAACTAGTATGGACACTAATCCATTATCTGAGGCCCAGCAGAACCAGTATGGACCCTAACCCATTATCTGAGGTCCAGCAGAACCAGTATGGACACTAATCCAGTATCTGAGGTCCAGAAGAACCAGAATTGACACTAATCTATTATCTGAGGCCAAGAAGAACTAGTATGGACACTAATCCATTATCTGAGGCCCAGCAGAACCAGTATGGACCCTAACCCATTATCTGAGGTCCAGCAGAACCAGTATGGACACTAACCCATTATCTGAGGTCCAGCAGAACCAGTATGGACACTAACCCATTATCTGAGGTCCAGCAGAACCAGTATGGACACTAACCCATTATCTGAGGCCAAGAAGAACTAGTATGGACACTAATCCATTATCTGAGGCCCAGCAGAACCAGTATGGACACTAACCCATTATCTGAGGTCCAGCAGAACCAGTATGGACACTAACCCATTATCTGAGGTCCAGCAGAACCAATATGGACACTAATCTATTATCTGAGGTCCAGCAGAACCAGTATGGACACTAACCCATTATCTGAGGTCCAGCAGAACCAGTATGGACACTAACCCATTATCTGAGGTCCAGCAGAACCAGTATGGACACTAACCCATTATCTGACGCCATAAGAAGGTCATTCAAGACTGGAACCAGTGCTGTTTCTGGTCTATGATGCATCTGAACCCTGACTGAAGAACTTCAAATAGATCATTTCTATACAAACGGTCACACAGCTGCTGCAACGACCTTTTCCAGAATTTTAGAGATAAATGGAAGGTTGGAAATCTGTCTATAGTTAGCTAAAATGTCTGGGTCAAGAGAGGGTTTTTTAAGTAATGGTTTGATTACTGCGACTTTAAAAGCCTGTGGTACATATCCCTAAGACCAGGGACAAGTTGATCTGTTTCAGTATTGTCGGTCCAATAAGAGAGAAAACATTTTTAAGTAGTCGAGTTGGGATTGGGTCTAACAGACACGTGGATGATTTAGATCCATTGACGACTGAGGTCAGCTCAGAGAGGTCAACAGGAACAAAACAGTCTAGAGTCGGGTCAGGGAGGTCAACAGGAACCAAACGGTCTAGAGTCGAGTCAGGGAGGTCAACAGGAACCAAACAGTCTAGAGTCAGGTCAGGGAGGTCAACAGGAACAAAACAGTCTAGAGTCAGGTCAGGGAGGTCAACAGGAACAAAACAGTCTAGAGTCAGGTCAGGGAGGTCAACCGGAACAAAACAGTCTAGAGTCGGGTCAGGGAGGTCAACAGGAACCAAACAGTCTAGAGTCGGGTCAGGGAGGTCTACAGGAACAAAACAGTCTAGAGTCAGGTCAGGGAGGTCAACAGGAACAAAACAGTCTAGAGTCAGCTCAGGGAGGTCTACAGGAACAAAACAGTCTAGAGTCTGGTCAGGGAGGTCTACAGGAACAAAACAGTCTAGAGTCGGGTCAGGGAGGTCTACAGGAACAAAACAGTCTAGAGTCGGGTCAGGGAGGTCTACAGGAACAAAACAGTCTAGAGTCGGGTCAGGGAGGTCTACAGGAACAAAACAGTCTAGAGTCGGGTCAGAGAGGTCAACAGGAACAAAACGGTCTAGAGTCAGGTCAGGGAGGTCAACAGGAACAAAACAGTCTAGAGTCGGGTCAGGGAGGTCAACAGGAACAAAACAGTCTAGAGTCGGGTCAGGGAGGTCAACAGGAACAAAACAGTCTAGAGTCAGGTCAGGGAGGTCTACAGGAACAAAACAGTCTAGAGTCGGGTCAGGGAGGTCAACAGGAACAAAACGGTCTAGAGTCGGGTCAGGGAGGTCAACAGGAACAAAACGGTCTAGAGTCGGGTCAGGGAGGTCAACAGGAACAAAACGGTCTAGAGTCAGGTCAGGGAGGTCAACAGGAACAAAACAGTCTAGAGTCAGGTCAGGGAGGTCAACAGGAACAAAACAGTCTAGAGTCGGCTCAGGGAGGTCAACAGGAACAAAACAGTCTAGAGTCGGGTCAGGGAGGTCTACAGGAACAAAACAGTCTAGAGTCAGCTCAGGGAGGTCAACAGGAACAAAACAGTCTAGAGTCGGCTCAGGGAGGTCAACAGGAACAAAACAGTCTAGAGTCAGCTCAGGGAGGTCAACAGGAACAAAACAGTCTAGAGTCAGGTCAGGGAGGTCAACAGGAACAAAACAGTCTAGAGTCGGCTCAGGGAGGTCAACAGGAACAAAACAGTCTAGAGTCGGGTCAGGGAGGTCTACAGGAACAAAATAGTCTAGAGTCGGGTCAGGGAGGTCTACAGGAACAAAACGGTCTAGAGTCGGGTCAGGGAGGTCTACAGGAACAAAACGGTCTAGAGTCGGGTCAGGGAGGTCTACAGGAACCAAACGGTCTAGAGTCGGGTCAGGGAGGTCAACAGGAACAAAACAGTCTAGAGTCGGGTCAGGGAGGTCAACAGGAACAAAACAGTCTAGAGTCGGGTCAGGGAGGTCAACAGGAACAAAACAGTCTAGAGTCGGGTCAGGGAGGTCAACAGGAACAAAACAGTCTAGAGTCGGGTCAGGGAGGTCAACAGGAACAAAACAGTCTAGAGTCGGGTCAGGGAGGTCTACAGGAACAAAACAGTCTAGAGTCGGGTCAGGGAGGTCAACAGGAACAAAACAGTCTAGAGTCGGGTCAGGGAGGTCAACAGGAACAAAACAGTCTAGAGTCGGGTCAGGGAGGTCAACAGGAACAAAACAGTCTAGAGTCAGGTCAGGGAGGTCTACAGGAACAAAACGGTCTAGAGTCGGCTCAGGGAGGTCAACAGGAACAAAACAGTCTAGAGTCGGGTCAGGGAGGTCAACAGGAACAAAACAGTCTAGAGTCGGCTCAGGGAGGTCAACAGGAACAAAACAGTCTAGAGTCGGGTCAGGGAGGTCTACAGGAACAAAACAGTCTAGAGTCGGGTCAGGGAGGTCAACAGGAACAAAACAGTCTAGAGTCGGGTCAGGGAGGTCAACAGGAACAAAACAGTCTAGAGTCAGGTCAGGGAGGTCAACAGGAACAAAACAGTCTAGAGTCAGGTCAGGGAGGTCTACAGGAACAAAACAGTCTAGAGTCAGGTCGGAGCATAAGGGAGTTGCTGAAGTTGAAGAAATGCCCACAGCCACTGCCGGGAGGGCCTGGCCGATTTCCTTTCTAATTCTGACAATTTTATTGCTAAAGAAGCTCATAAAGTCTTCACAGATGGAGGTTAATTCATTTGTGGTCTTAGGGCGCCGTCTAGTGGCCATTTCATGTTATTGCAGCTGAATTCAATTTTGCGTTTTACAAGTGGTATTGTGTAGGTTTTATGGGTTGTACACAGTAACTAATACACACCTTTTTTGTTTTATTTAATAATTATTTCATTTAATACATAATTAAATTATTGATAATTAGTGTTTCTTGAGTCCTGAACAACCGACATGGTAATTTAAATATCATCCCTCCATCCACCAATTATAACAAAAATAATGACTAATGGTATTGAATATTCTATCCGGTTTCTTCCATGTATAAAAACAGTTTAAAACTGGGTGAGGGAGAGGTTAGAGAGTCAGACTTCATGAACTGACAAACAACTCTACTGCTGTCGGGGACAGGAAGGAGACCCACAGTTCTGTACTCTGTTCAATCTGCTGATGAACAATTATTCCTAATTAAGACGGGAGATTCTCCCTTCACACCAGAACGATCTTACACATGGTAAGATAGTCATTGTGTCTGGAGTAAGAACAGAGTTGATCATTTAGCACATGTCAGAAACACACAAACCCTAAACTTCCAAACAGAGAAGTTTTTCTTCATCGTTGATCTTCATCTGGAGAAGCTTTATGTAGAAAAGTTTTCTAAACATGAGCTCCAGTTCAAAGTTTGTTGTGACCTGTGTCACATTTAAGAGTGTGTGTGTGTGTGTGTGTGTGTGTGTGTGTGTGTGTGTGTGTGTGTGTGTGTGTGTGTGTGTGTTTCTGTTATTCAAAAAGACATTTGTAGTGAACTTTTATGTTTATTTGATGTCCGTTATGGGATGACAGTAACACAGTTCAAGAGCAGGATCACAAGAAACCTTAGATGAGGAATGCCTTGTAAATCATCCGTTCGTCCGTCTTATGAAGCCGCTGAAATCCTGCTCAGGATCACAGGAGTCTCCTGCTGCGTTTCAGGATGTTTTCCTGGATGTCAACAAGCAAAAGTCAGGGATGGAACCTGAGCACATCTTCAGTCCATCTCAGGGCTGCAGGTAGAGGAACACCTGCACACTCACTTGTGAAAGGAGTTTAGGTCAGCAAATCAGTCTAACGTTGATGTTTTTGAAGCTCGGCAGTCTATGAAAATTTGGTCTTTGACTTTGTCTTTCTTCCTTATTGTGTGTTTAATAAACGTTTAGGTCGTTTAAATGTTTTTTGTCTCCAAACAACAGTTTTGTTGATTAAATCAGGGGCTTTGTCACATCTGTGTGTCCATGTTTCACCTGGAAGAGTCAGACCCTTTTAAAGTGACGCTCCCACATCCACAGTGACCAGCAAGGACTAGAGGTGGACTAGACTCCACCCACCAGTGGATCAGCTGGTCTGTCCCCCTGGACTGGTCGGTCCTGATCCAGACTTGTGGCTCAGCTGCCAGAAGAAGTTCTCTTCAAACGTACATGACTGTATCAACGCCGTCCCCGTCTACTCTGGACCCAACAAAAACACGGACGGACCTGTTTCCGCCTGGACTCGGACCAGGGACCTTTCGTGTGTGAGACGAACGTGATAACCGCTACACCACGGAAACTGTAAATTGAGAAGAAACATTTGATGTTTGCGCCTTGTGGCGAGTGGTCCCAGGTTCAATTCCTGGACGACCCCCGAAGCTGTATGTCACTAACCTTCTGTCCTTGAAGTAGAACCTGTTTCTGGTGTGCTGGTACACAGTTTTGTGTCTGGTGTTCTGGTCATGTCGATAATAACAGGTCTTCACCTCGATGATGGATGTGTAGCACATTCTTCTGTGTGATGTCATCAATGACCCCCCAACGGAGCCCGACTAGCTCAGTCGGTAGAGCATGAGACTCTTAATCTCAGAGTCGTGGGTTCGAGCCCCACGTTGGGCGTGTTTGTTTCAAATGTGGAGTGCAGGATGAATGACAGCAGCTGTGAATTGGAGAGGTTTTCCTGGAAGTGGTTTAGAAGAGTCCCAGAGTTGAAATCCACCAAACTGTACTGCTGTTCCTCTTTTTCTCACCTCTGCAGGTGTTTGTGTCTGGTTGCTACGACAACATATTTTACCATTTCTCACTTGTCACCTCACTGTTGTCCAACTCCAACCAGCCTCGCTTTAAAACAACTGCATGTCAATACTGAGACATCACAGAAGGCCTTCAGTCATATATAAACATGGGCAGTGACTTCTCCCAGCTTGACAACATTCCTTCAAACTAAAATCCAGATCCTTTCTAACGGTGTAGTTTGGATCAACTATATGAAGATGGGTTGAGAATAGTTGAAGGCCGCCTGAAAGTCAGTGTGTTCTTGTCACGTTGTGCTACATATTGTACACACAGAGTCTAAAATAAGAGGCTGTGAATGTCTGAATAATAATTGAATCACTTTGCAGAGCCTATAAACGGTTAAACTGAATAAATGAAAATATGAGTTGTCCCCAAATGACAGATTATGAAACCGCTTTAAAGATGGAGAAACCTCCATTTACATGATGTCTTGGAATGAAGGATTCTCAATTGTACACGTGGGTTTACAGCATTTATTTATTTTGTGTTTTACTACAATCAGTCCTCCTGGTCAAACCACACAAAGTCCTGGGGCTCAACCAGGAATTGAACCAGGGACCTCTCACACCTGAAGCAAGAATCATACCACCAGTCCAAAGAACCACAAAATCCCCTTTTGAAGTCAAAAATTCATCTTCATAAATCGTAGATTCCCCGAGTCCGTTGACAGGAAGATTCAAGCATTCCTGCTGCCTGTGGATGATCCATGTTCTCTAGTCCATGACGTCTGGACAGTCTCTCATGTTGCAGGTCTACTCTGTCTCGTGCTGCAACCTGGAGTCAGACGGGCTACGACTGGACCACAGAGTCGGTCCGGACCTCCTCTGACATTGTTTAAGTAACACCAATCCATCATTACCACTCTTATTAATGCTGTTAATAACAGCATGGAGAAATCTTCAACTGATGACTGATGTTCATGAGCTCCAAAGACGGCTTTACAAAGAACCTACAGCAGGAGGCAAAAGAAACATTAAAGGTAGATTAGGAAATAAAAAAACTATAAGGAACTTGAAAATGAATGGAGCGACCGGCTACACGTTTCCAAAAAGCAAAAACAGCGTGTCAGCCGCTGGCAGGACGTCGGGACTCGGACAGCAGACTCACCAGGACCACAGAGCATCCCAGATTCCAGCCTCGGATCCACCACAAGAGCCTTTAATTCCAGTTTAACAACCTCCCTCAGGACCTTGAGGTCAACGTGTCTACGATCTGCAGCAGATCAAGTTGGAGGCGAATCTCCAAGAGCTCAAAAGAGGGAGGAGCTAAACAGGAGTCTAGACTCAACGCGGACGCCATGTAGAATTAAGTCAAAGAAAGTGGACAGCTGGTCTCCGCATCGGAATTAAAACAGGGAAGATTAAATACACGGACCCCATTTGAACTTATACCATCATAGTGATGGTGCCTCAGAACATTCCCAACATCCGAACATTCCCAACATCCAAACATTCCCAATCCTCAGACCATTCCCAACATCCCCAAAATTCCCAACATCAGAACATTCCCAACATCAGAACATTCCCAATTTCAGAACATTCCCAATATTCGAACATTCCCAACATCCGAACATTCCCAACATCCGAACATTCCTAACCTAAAAACATTCCCAGTCACTGTTTGTCTGCAATCTGCTTCTTTAGTCCAGTTTCCTCTTGGGACACAGTATTTAGAGAAGACCAGTTTTTTTGTAAATTACATTTAATGTAAAAGAACATTTAAATTGCTTTACATAGAACATACAGTAATATGCAAAAGAAACATAAAAAGTACTTTTAAAATTGAACTAAAACAACCACTAAGATTAAAGAGTAAAAACTAAAATATCATAAGATAAATAAATGCAACAGAAATGAAGGTCCTCTGTAATGCAGTCAGTCACAGAACTGATGTTGTATCCATGGAAACCATCCCAGTCTCATACAGTCTCACAGTCTAGCAATTAAAGAAATGTTCCACCTTTATAGTCCAAAACTGACCTGCTGATGTCGTCATAGTTTCATGTTCCTGTGGAACAATAATTATATATAAACAGGTGTAGACAGCAGATTATTCCAGGAGAATCATTTCCAGTCAAAACGTCAGCGGATCTCAATAGTCTGTGAACATCACCAGGAAGAGGAAGCGCACAGAGGAGGACTGTCCATCCCAACCTCCTGCTGAGGGTCTTCATTTAGTTTCCTCCTCTCCTGAGTTCTCCAGCACTGACACTTCCATCTTGAAGCCCCCTGCCAGCATCCAACCACACCTCCCGGCAGCCTCACTTGTGGCCCTCAGACCCCAGCCCTCCACTGCTCCACTGCAGGATGACAACCCCCTTCAAATCCACAACCAGTCGGTGGAGGACTATCAGAAACTCTACCATGAAGTGATTGACGGCATTTTGAGTGTGTAAAAAATGCCAGGGCATTTTCAGTCATCATATGGAAAAAGATCCAGGCGCATTTTAATCATGTATGATTTGGATGTTTCTTTTGTTCCTCACAGATACAAAAGTGGTCGAGTCCGTCCTCACACTCTGCACCACGGGTGTCTTATCAAGGAAAAGCTCTGGGAGAGACTCAACCAGCCGTCATGACAGAGTCTGTCGGTGCAGACGGACGTGTGACCGTCAACGTGTCGTATGGGACCAGAGTCTGTCCTGCCCGTTACCATGTGGACGTATCGGAGGAACCACGGCCTCCAGAGAATAGAATAGTGTCTGCCTCAGACTTTTAAGGAGTAGTGTAGATTCAAAAGAAAGATAGTTATGTAGCTAACTTTTTCAATTTTTAAGGCTTTACTTTTCAGTATAGCTCCAGTAAAATGTGTTATATGATTCATTATTAGACAAGGAATTCAAGTGAAGAAGAAATACTAACATAACATGTGGTCAAATAACAAAAACATATCAGCAAAACCTAACAGTCACTACAAGACTGATCACTACTGTCATCCAGCCACTTTTAAGATTTCTTTAAGTAGTGTTACTTCACGTAATGAAGAATGTGAATATAAACAAGCCAATGTACCGATGTGAGTGAATGATGGTTGATGTAAGAGTCTTCCTCTTTTATTTTAATAAACTCTTACTTTATCACACTGGAGGTCCAAAAGCCCACTCCTTCATGAGGTTAGTCATTTTATTTTTATAACATTAGTGCCGACTCTGGTAACCGCAGCCTTTCATGAGGTCCATGTTGTGGTTTGTATGGTGAGATTTTCCAAAAACTGAAAAACATGAAGCTTTACTTATAACTTTTATCCGAACATTCTCGACCTAAGAATATTGCCAAACTCTGAACATTCCCAAGACCCGAAAATTCCCAACATCTAAACATTCCCAACATCTGAGCATTGCCAATCTCAAAACATTCCCAACATCAGAACATTCCCCATCCTCAGAACATTCCCAACATTAGAAAATTCCCAACATCCGAACATTCCCAACATCAGAACATTCCCAACCTCAGAACATTCCCAGCATCCAAACATTCCAAATCTCCGAACAATCCCAACATCAGAAAACTCCCAACATCCGAACATTGCAATGATAATAAAATTCCCAACATAAGAACATTCACAAAATCCGAACATTCACAAAATCCAGATTCCCAACCAAATAACATTCCCAACATCAGAACATTCCCAACATCAGAAAATTCCCAGCATCCGAACATTCCCCATATCCGAAAATTCCTAACATCTGAACTTTCCCAACCTTCCAAAAATTCCCAACCTCAAACATTCCCAACCTCAGAACATCCCGAACATTCCCAACATCCAAACATTCCCAACCAAAAAACATTCCCGACATCAGAAAACTCCCAACATCCGAACATTGCAATGATAATAAAATTCCCAACATAAGAACATTCACAAAATCCGAACATTCACAAAATCCAGATTCCCAACCAAATAACATTCCCAACATCAGAACATTCCCAACATCAGAAAATTCCCAGCATCCGAACATTCCCCATATCCGAAAATTCCTAACATCTGAACTTTCCCAACCTTCCGAAAATTCCCAACATCAGAAGATTCCCATCCTCAGAACATTCCGAACATTCCCGCCATCCATACATTCCCAACATCCGAAAATTTCAACATCCGAATACTCCCAACATCTGAAAATTCCCAACATCTGAATATTCCCAACATCTGAATATTCCCAAAATCCGAACATTCCCAACCAAAAAACATTCCCAACATCAGAACATTCCCAACATCAGAACATTCCCAACCTCAGAATGTTCCAAACATTCCCAAACTCAGAAGATTTCCAACCTCCGAATATTCCAAACATTCCCAATATCCGAATATTCCCAACATATGATTATTTCCAAAATCTGAACATTCACAACATCATAACATTCCCAACTTCAGAACATTTCAAACTTCACAACATTGCTAAACTCAGAACATTACAAAAATTCCCAACATCCGAACTTTCCCAAAATCGGAACATTCCCAACCTCAGAACATTCCCAACCTCAGATCATTCAAAATATCAGAAAATTCCCAAAATCCAACGATTCCCAACCAAATAACATTCCCAACATCAGAACATTCCCAGAATTCGAACATTCCACACATCTTAACATTCCCAACCAAAAAACATTCCAAACATCCAAAAATTCCCAACATCCAAACATTCCCAACATCCGAAAATTCCCCAAATCCAAACATTCCCAACCAGAAAACATTCCCGAAATCCAAACATTCCCAACTAAATAACATTCCCAACATCAGAACATTCCCAACCTTAGAACACTCCAAACATTCCCAACCTCAGAAGATTCCCAACCTCAGAACATTTCAAACATTGCCAACATCCAAAAATTTCTACATCCGAATATTCCCAACCTTAGAACATTCCCAGAATCTGAACATTCCCAACATCCAAACATTCTCAACCTCCGAAAATTCCCAACATCTGAATATTCCAAACATCTGAATAATCCCAACCTCTGAACATTCCCACAATCCGAAATTTCCCAACCTTAGAACACTCCCAAAATCCGAACATTCCCAACATCAGAAAATTCCCAACCTAAGAACATTACCAAAATCAGAACATTCCCAACATCCAAACATTCCCAACATCCAAAAATTCCCAACATCTGAACATTCCCATCCTCAGAACATTCCAAACATTCCCAACCTCAGAAGATTCCCAATCTCAGAATATTCCAAACATTCCTAACATCCGAACATTCCAAATATTCCCAACCTCAGAAGATTCCCAACCTCAGAACATTCTGAATAATCCCAACATCCAATTAAACAATTCCCATCATCTAAACATTCCCAACATCCAAAAATTCCAAACATCAGAAAATTCCATATCTCAGAACATTCTAAACATCAGAACATTCCTAACATCCAAACATTCCCAACATCCAAAAAATTTCAACATCTGAACATTCCCAACATCTAAAAATTTCCATGATCCAACAATTCCCAACATCAGAACATTCCCAACATCTGAAAATTCCCAACCTCAAACATTCCGAACATTCCCATCCTCAGTATATTCCCAACGTCAGAACATTCCCAACATCCGAACATTCCCAACCAAAAAACATTCCCAACATTAGAACATTCCCAACATCAGATCATTCCCAGCATCCGAATATTCAAATATTCCGAACATTCCCATGATCCTAAAATTCCCAAAATCTGAACATTCCCAACATTTGAAAATTCCCAACATCAGAACATTGCTAAACTCAGACCAATTCAAATATCAGAACATTCCGAACACCCAAGACGTTCCAACATCTGAACATTCCCAACCCCAAAACATTCCTAGCATCTGAACATTCCCAACATCCGAACATTCCCAACCTCAGAACATTACCAACATCCAAACATTCCCAACATGCAAAAATTCCCAACATCTGAACATTCCAAAAATCAGAACATTCCCAGCATCCGAACATTCCTAACGTCCGAACTTTCCCAACCAAAAAACATTCCCAACCTCAGAACATTCCCATCATCCAAACATTCCCAGCATCTGAACATTCCCAACCTCAGAACATTACCAACATCCAAACATTCCCAACATGCAAAAATTCCCAACATCTGAACATTCCCAACAACTAAGCATTCCCAACGTCAGAACATTCCCAACATCTGAACATTCTCAAAATCCAAACATTCCAAACCAAATAGCATTCCCAACATCCTAACATTCCCATGATCCGAACATTCCCAACATCCGAAAATTTCCCACCTCAGAACAATCCCAACCTAAGAACATTCCCATGATCCAAAAATTCTCAACATCCAAACATTCCCATGATCTGAAAAATCCCAATATTCGAAAATTCCCAACATCTGAAAATTCCCAACCTCAAACATTCCCAACCTCAGAACATTCCCAACCTCATAACATTCACAACATCCAAACGTTCCCATGATCCGAAAAATCCCGACATCCAAACATTCCCAAGATCTTAAAATTCCCAACATCAGAACATTCCCAACATCCAAAAATTCCCAACATCCAAAAATTCCCATGATCCGAACATTCCCAACATCCGAACATTCCCAAGATCCAAAAATTCCCAACATCAGAACATTCCAAACCTCAGAACATTCCCAACCTCAGAACATTCCCAACCTCAAAACATTCCCAACATCCATACATTGCCAACATTTGAAAATTTCCAAGATCCGAAAATTCCCAACATCAGAACATTCCTAAACTCAGAACATCCCGAAACATTCCCAAACTCAGAACATTCCCAGCATCCGAACATTACCAAAATAAGAACATTCCCAACATCAGAGCATTACCAACCTCAGAACATTTCCAGCATCCGAAAATTCCCAAATTCCCAAATTCCAAACATTCCGAACCAAAAAACATTACCAACATCCAAACATTCCCATGATCCTAAAATTCCCGACATCAAAACATTCCCAAGATCTAAAAAAATTCCCAACATCAGAACTTTCCTAACCTCATAAGATCCCCAACCTCATAACATTCCCAACATCCAAAAATTCCCAACATCCAACCATTCCCATGATCCAAAAATTCCCAAGATCCAAATAGTCCCGACATCCAAACATTCCCCAGATACAAAAATTCCCAACATCAGAACATTCCCAACCTCATAACATTCCCAACATCCAAACATTCCCAACATCCGAAAATGTCCCACCTCAGAACATTCCCAACATCCAAACATTCCCATGATCAGAAAATTCCCAACATCTGAACATTCTCAAGAATGGAAAATTTCCAACATCAGAACATTCCTAAACTCAGATCATTCCGAAACTCAAAACATTCCCATCATCAAAACAATCCGAACATCCAAACATTCCTAACATCCGAAAACTCCCAACATCAGAACATTCCCAACCTCAGAACATTCCCAACATCTGAAAATTCCCAACATCCAAACATTCCCATGATCAGAAAATTCTCAACATCTGAACATTCTCAGTAATGGAAAATTTCCAACATCAGAACATTCCTAAACTCAGATCATTCCGAAACTCAAAACATTCCCAACAACAAAAAAACCCGAACATCCAAACATTCCTAACATCCGAAAACTCCCAATATCCAAACATTCCCAACATCCAAACATTCCCAAGATCCGAAAATTCCCAACATGAGAACATTCCCAACCTCAGAAAATTACCAACATCCGAAAATTCCCAACATCCAAACATTACCATGATCAGAAAATTCCCAACATCTGAACATTCTCAAGAATGGAAAATTTCGAACATCAGAACAATCCTAAACGCAGATCATTCCGAAACTCAAAACATTCCCAACCTCCGAAAACTCACAACGTCCGAACATTCCCAACATCAGAACATTCCCAACATCCAAAAATTCCCAACATCCAAAAATTCCCAACATCAACACATTCCGAAACTCAGAACATTCCCAACATCGGAACATTCCAAACATCCAAACATTCCCAACATCGGATCATTCCGAACACCCAAAAATTCCCAACATCTGAACATTCCCATGATCAGAAAATTGCCAACATCAGAACATTCCTAACATCCAAATTTTCCCAACATCTGAAAATTTCAACATCCAAACATTCCCAACATACAAACATTCCGAAGATCTGAAAATTCCCAACAACAGAACATTCCAAACCTCAGAACATTCCCAACATCTGAACATTCTCAAGATTTGAAAATTCCCAACATCAGAAAATTCCTAAACTTTGAACATTCCAAACCTCAGAACACTCCCAACATCAGAGCATTCCTAACCTCAGAACATTCCCAGCATCCGAATATTACCAAATTCGCAACATTACCAACCAAAAAACATTCCCAACATCCAAACATTCCCAATATCCGAACATTCCCATGATCCGAAAATTCCAAACATTCCCAACCTCAGAACATTAAGAATATTCCCAACAACCGAACATTCCCAACCTCAGAACATTCTGAACATTCCCAAAATCAGAACATTCCCAACCAAAAAACATTCACAGCATCCGAATATTCCCATATTCTGAAAATTCCCAACCAAATAGCATTCCCAACATCAGAACATTCCCAGCATCCGAACATTCCCAACATCAAAACCTTCTCAACATCCGAAAATTCTCAACATCATAACATTTCCAACATTCCGAACATTCCCAAATTCCGAACATTCCCAACCAAACATTATTACAAACATCAGAACATTCCCAGAATACGAACATTGTTAAAATCTGAACATTCAAAACCAAAAAAAATTCCCAACATCAGAACATTCCCAAGATCCGAACATTTCCCACCTCAGAACATTCCCAACTTCAAAACATTCCAAACCTCATAACATTCCCAACATCCGAATATTTCCAATATACAAACATTTCCAAGATCCGAACATTCCCAACACGAGAACATTCCCAACCTCAGAACATTCCCAACATCCAAAAATTCCAAACATCCAAACATTCCCATGATCAGAAAATTCCCAACATCTGAACATTCTCACGATTCGAAAATTCCCAACATCTGAACATTGCTAAACTCAGAACATTCCAAAACTCAGAACATTGCCAACCTCAGAACATTCCCAGCATCCGAACATTCCCAAAATCAGAACATTCGCAAGATCAGAGCATGCCCAACCTCAGAACATTCCAAACATCCAAATATTCCCAAATTCCCAACATTACCAACCAAAAAACATTCCCAACATCCGAAAATTCCCAATATCCGAACATTCCCATGATCTGAAAATTCCCAACATCTGAAAATTCTGAACATTCCCAATCTCAGAACATTCCGAACATTCCCAACAACCGAACATTCCCAACCTCAGAATATTCCGAACATTCCCAACAACCGAACGTTCCCAACCTCAGAACATTCCCAACCTCAGAAGATTAACAACCTCAGAACATTCCGAAAATTCCCAAAATCTGAACATTCCCAACAGAAAACAGTCCCAACATCAGAACATTCCCAGCATCCGAATATTCCCAAAATTAGAACATTCGCAACATCAGAGCATGCCCAACCTCAGAACATTCCAAACATTCCCAACAACCGAACATTCCCAACCTCAGAATATTCCGAACATTCCCAACAACCGAACGTTCCCAACCTCAGAACATTCCCAACCTCAGAAGATTAACAACCTCAGAACATTCCGAAAATTCCCAAAATCTGAACATTCCCAACAGAAAACAGTCCCAACATCAGAACATTCCCAGCATCCGAATATTCCCAAATTCCCAACATTACCAACATCAGAACATTCCCAGCATCCGAATATTCCTAAATTCCCAACATTACCAACCAACAAACATTCCCAACATCCAAACATTCCCAACATCAGAACATTCCTAATATCTGAACATTTCCCACCTCAGAACATTCCCAACCTCAGAACATTCCAAACCTCATAACATTCCCAACATCCAAACATTCCCAACATACAAACATTCCCAAGATCTGAAAATTCCCAACACCAGAACATTCCAAACCTCAGAACATTCCCAACATCTGAACATTCTCAAGATTTGAAAATTCCCAACATCAGAAAATTCCTAAACTTTGAACATTCCAAACCTCAGAACACTCCCAACATCAGAGCATTCCTAACCTCAGAACATTCCCAGCATCCGAATATTCCCATATTCTGAAAATTCCCAACCAAATAGCATTCCCAACATCAGAACATTCCCAGCATCCGAACATTCCCAACATCAAAACCTTCTCAACATCCAAAAATTCTCAACATCATAACATTTCCAACATTCCGAACATTCCCAAATTCCGAACATTCCCAACCAAACATTATTACAAACATCAGAACATTCCCAGAATACGAACATTCTTAAAATCTGAACATTCAAAACCAAAAAAAATTCCCAACATCCGAACATTCCCAATATCCGAACATTTCCCACCTCAGAACATTCCCAACATCCGAATATTCCCAATATACAAACATTTCCAAGATCCGAACATTCCCAACACGAGAACATTCCCAACCTCAGAACATTCCCAACATCCGAAAATTCCCAACATCCGAAAATTCCCATGATCAGAAAATTCCCAACATCTGAACATTCTCACGATTCGAAAATTCCCAACATCTGAACATTGCCAACCTCAGAACATTCACAGCATCCGAACATTCCCAAAATCAGAACATTCGCAACATCAGAGCATGCCCAACCTCAGAACATTCCAAACATCCAAATATTCCCAAATTCCCAACATTACCAACCAAAAAAACATTCCCAACATCCGAAAATTCCCAATATCCGAACATTCCCATGATCTGAAAATTCCCAACATCTTAAAATTCTGAACATTCCCAATCTCAGAACATTCCGAACATTCCCAACAACCGAACATTCCCAACCTCAGAATATTCCGAACATTCCCAACAACCGAACGTTCCCAACCTCAGAACATTCCCAACCTCAGAAGATTAACAACCTCAGAACATTCCGAAAATTCCCAAAATCTGAACATTCCCAACAGAAAACAGTCCCAACATCAGAACATTCCCAGCATCCGAATATTCCCAAATTCCCAACATTACCAACATCAGAACATTCCCAGCATCCGAATATTCCTAAATTCCCAACATTACCAACCAACAAACATTCCCAACATCCAAACATTCCCAACATCCGAACACTCCCAACATCCGAAAATTCCCAACATCAGAACATTCCGAAACTCAAAAAATTCCTGAAATCAGAACATTCCGAACATCCAAACATTCCTATCAACCGAAAATTCCCAACATCCGAAAATTCCAAAAATCTGAACATTCCCAACCAAATAACATTCCCTACATCAGAACATTCCAAACATCTGAACATTCCCAGAATCTGAACATTCCCAACATCCGAACATTCCCAACATCCAAAAAATTCCCAACAACAGAACATTCCCAATCTCAGAACATTCCCAACATCCAAACATTCCCATGATCAGAAAATTCCCAACATCAAAACAATCCGAACATCCAAACATTCCTAACATCCAAAAATTCCTAACATCCGAAAACTCCCAACATCCGTACATTCCCAACATCCAAACATTCCCAAGATCCGAAAATTCCCAACATCATAACATTCCCAACCTCAGAACATTCCCAACATCCAAACATTCCCATGATCAGAAAATTCCCAACATCTGAACATTCTCAAGAATGGAAAATTTCCAACATCAGAACAATCCTAAACTCAGATCATTCCGAAACTCAAAACATTACCAACAACAAAAAAAACCCGAACATCCAAACATTCCTAACATCCGAAAACTCCCGACATCCAAACATTCCCAACATCCAAACATTCCCAAGATCCGAAAATTCCCAACATCAGAACATTCCCAACCTCAGAAAATTCCCAACATCCGAAAAATCCCAACATCCAAACATTATCATGATCAGAAAATTCCCAACATCTGAACATTCTCAAGAATGGAAAATTTCCAACATCAGAACAATCCTAAACGCAGATCATTCCGATACTCAAAACATTCCCAACCTCCGAACATTCCGAACATTCCCAACCTCAGAACATTCCAAACATTCCCAACATCCAAACATTCCCAACATCCGAAAATTCCCAACATCATAACATTTCCAACATTCGAACATTCCCAACGTCAGAACATACCCAACCCCAGAATATTCCCAACATCCAAACATTCCCATGATCAGAAAATTCCCAACATCTGAACATTCTCAAGAATGGAAAATTTCCAACATCAGATCATTCCGAAACTCAAAACATTCCCAACATCAAAACAATCCGAACATCCAAACATTCCTAACATCCAAAAATTCCTAACATCCGAAAACTCCCAACATCCGTACATTCCCAACATCCAAACATTCCCAAGATCCGAAAATTCCCAACATCAGAACATTCCCAACCTCAGAACATTCCCAACATCCAAACATTCCCATGATCAGAAAATTCCCAACATCTGAACATTCTCAAGAATGGAAAATTTCCAACATCAGAACATTCCTAAACTCAGATCATTCCGAAACTCAAAACATTACCAACAACAAAAAAAACCCGAACATCCAAACATTCCTAACATCCGAAAACTCCCAACATCCAAACATTCCCAACATCCAAACATTCCCAAGATCCGAAAATTCCCAACATCAGAACATTCCCAACCTCAGAAAATTCCCAACATCCGAAAAATCCCAACATCCAAACATTACCATGATCAGAAAATTCCCAACATCTGAACATTCTCAAGAATGGAAAATTTCCAACATCAGAACAATCCTAAACGCAGATCATTCCGAAACTTAAAACATTCCCAACCTCCGAAAACTCACAACATCCGAACATTCCCAACATCAGAACATTCCCAACATCCAAAAATTCCCAACATCCAAAAATTCCCAACATCAACACATTCCGAAACTCAGAACATTCCCAACATCGTAACATTCCAAACATCGAAACACTCCCAACATCTGATCATTCCGAACACCCTCAAATTCCCAACATCTGAACATTCCCATGATCAGAAAATTCCCAACATCAGAACATTCCTAACATCCAAATATTCCCAACATCTGAAAATTTCAACATCCGAACATTCCCAACATCCGATCATTCTCAAAATCCGAAGATTCCCAACCAAATAGCATTCCCATTATCCGAACATTCCCAACATCTGAACATACCAAACATTCGAATTCACAACATCAGAACATTCCGAACATCGAAATATTCCCAACATCCGAAAATTCCCAACATCAGAACATTCCGAAACATAAAAAATCCCTGACAGACTAACATTCCGAAAATCATAACATTCACAAAATCTGAACATTCCCAAAATCCGAACATTCCCACAAAAATAACATTCCCAAAATAAGAACATTCCCAAAATCGGAACATTCCAAACACCCAAAAATTCCCAACACCAGAACATTCCCATGATCCTAAAATTCCCAACATCAGAACATTCCTAACATCCAAATATTCCCAACATCTGAAAATTTCAACATCTGAACATTCCAAACATTCGAAAGTTCTCAAGATCAGAACATTCCTAAACTCAGAACATTCACAACATCAGAACATTACGAACATCGAAATATTCCCAACATCCGAAAATTCCCAACATCCGAAAATTCCCAACATCAGAACATTCCTAAACTCAGAACATTCTGAAACTCAAAACATTCCCAACATCCAAAAATTCCCAAAATCCAAACATTCCCAACATCGAAACATTCCTGAACTAAGAACATTCCGAAACTCAGAACATTCCCAACATCGAAACATTCCGAACATCCAAACATTCCTAACAACTGAAAATTCACAACATCAGAACATTCCCAAAATTCCGAACATTCCCAACAAAATAACATTCCAAACATCATAACATCTGAACATTCCCAACATCAAAACGTTCCCAACATCCAAAAATTCCCAACATCATAACATTTCCAACATTCGAACATTCCCAACGTCAGAACATTCCCAACCCTACAAAATTCCCAGCAACCGAACATTCCCAACATCCGTACATTCCGAACATTCCCAACAACTAAACGTTCCCAACCTCAGAACATTCTCAACCTCAGAAGATTAACAACCTCAGAACATTCCAAACAATCCCAAAATCTGAACATTCCCAACCAAAAAACATTCCTAAACTCAGAACATTCCTAACATCAGAACATTCCGAGCATCCAAACATTCCCAACATCCGAAAATTCCCAACATCCGAACATTCCCAACATCCAAACATTCCCAAGATCCGAAAATTCCCAACACCAGAACATTCCAAACCTCAGAACATTCCAAACCTCAGAAGATTAACAACGTCAAAACATTCCGAACATTCCCAAAATCTGAACATTCCCAACCAAAAAACATTCCCAACATCTGAACATTCCCAACAACTGAATACTCCATACCTCAGAACGTTCTCAACCTCAGAACATTTCCAACATACGAACATTCCCAGCATCCGAACATTCCCAACATCCGAACATTCTCAACCAAAAAACATTCCCACCATCTGAACATTCCCAACATCTGAACATTCCCAACATCAAAACATTCCCAACATCCGACATTTCCCATGATCCGAAAATTTCAACATCCGAACACTCCCAAAAACTGAACATTCCCAAACAAATAGCATTCCCAACATCCGAACATTCCCAACATCCAAACATTCCCAACATCAAAACATTCCTAAACTAAGAAAATTCCAAATCTCAGGACATTCCCAACATCGAAACATTCTGAACATCCAAACATTCCTAACTTCCAAAAATTCCCAAAACCTTAAAATTCCCATCATCCTAACATTCCCAATATCCGAACATTTCGCACCTCAGTACATTCCCAACCTCCGAAAATTCCCAACCTCGGAACATTCCCAACATTCAAACATTCCCATCATCCAAAAATTTCAACATTCGAACATTCCCAACATCCAAAAATTTCAACACCCGAACATTCCCAACATCCAAAAATTCCGAACATCCGAAAATTCCAAACATCAGAACATTCCAAACCTCAGATCATTCCCAACCACAGAGCATTAACAACATGCGAACATTCCCAAAATCCGAACATTCCCAACCAAAAAACATTGCAAACATAAGAACATTCCAAACATCCGAACATTCCCAACCAAGAAACATTCTGGACATAAGAACATTCCCAACATCAGAACATCCCGAAACCCAGAACATTCCCAACATCCGAACATTCCCAACATAAGAACATTCCTAAACTCAGAACATTCCTAACATCGGAACATTCAGAACATCCAAACATTCCCAACATCCGAAAATTCCCAACACCCACAAATTCCCAACATCCGAAAATTTTAATGATCCGAAAATTCCTAACATCCGAACATTCCCAACATCCGAACATTTCCAACCTCCAAAATATCCAAACCTTAGAACATTCCTAACATCCAAATATTCCCAACATCCGAAAATTTCAACAGCCGAACATTCAAAACATCCAAAAATTCCCAACATCCAAACATTCCCAACAACTAAACATTCCAAACCTCAGAACATTTCCAACATCTGAACATTCTCAAAATCCGAACATTCCCAACAAAATTGCATTCCCAACATCAGAACATCCAAACATTCCCAAAGTCCAAAAATTCTGAACATCCAACCCTTCCCAAAATCCAAACATTCTCAATATCAGAACATTCCCTACATCCCAACATTCCCAACATTTGAAAATTCCCAACCTCAGAACATTCCCAACAAAAGAACTATCCCAACCAATAAACATTCCCAATAACTGAACATTCCCAACATCCGAACATTCCCAACAACTGAATAATCCATACCTCAGAACGTTCTCAACCTCAAAACATTCCCAACATCCGAACATTTCCAAAATCCGAATATTCCCAACATCCGAACATTCCCAACCAAAAAACCATTCCAACATCCAACCAATACTATGGTCTGAAAATTCCCAACATCCAAAAATTCCCAACATCAGAACATTCCTAAACTTAGATCATTCCGAAACTCAAAATATTCCCAACATCAGAAAAATCCGAACATCCAAACATTTCTAACGTCCAAAAACTCACAACATCTGAAAATTCCAAACATCTGAAAATTCCCAACATAAGAACATTCTGAAACTCAAGAAATTCCTGATATCAGAATATTCCGAACATCCAAACATTCTTAACATCATAACATTTACAACATTCGAACATTCCCAACATCATAACATTTACAACATTCGAACATTCCCAACGTCAGAACATTCCCAACCTCATAACATTCCATACATCCGAAAATTCCCAACATTCCCATGATCCGAAATTCCCAACATCCGAACATTCCCAACCTCAGAACATTCTGAACCTCATAACATTCCCAACCTCAGAACATTCCCATCATTCGAATATTCCCAAATTCCGAACATTCCCAACCAAAAAAAATTCCCAACATCCGAACATTCCCAACATCTGAACATTCCCAACATCCGAACATTCCCAAAGTCCAAACATTCCCATCATCCGAAAATTCCTGACATCCAAACATTCCCAAGATTCGAACATTCCCAACATCAGAACATTCCCAACCTCAGAATATTCCCAACCTCAGAACAATCCCAACATCCAAACATTCCCAACATCCAAACATTCCCAAAATCTGAAAATTCCAAACATCGGAACAATCCCATGATCCGAAAATTCCCAACATCCGAACATTCCCAACCAGACAATATTCCCAACCTCAGAACATTCCATACATCCGAAAATTCCCAACGTCAGAACATTCCCAACCTCAGAATATTCCCAACATCCGAACATGCGCAACATCCGAACATTCCCAAAATCCGAATATTCCCAACATACGAACATTACCAACCAAAAAACATTCCCAACATCCCAAAAATTCCCAAACATCAGAACATTCCGAAACTCAGATCATTCCGAAACTCAAAACATTCCCAACATCGGAACATTCCAAACATCAAAACAATCCCAACATCCGAAAATTCCCATCACCCAAAAATTCCCAACATCCGAAAATTCCCAAAATCCGAACATTCCCAACATCCAAACATTCCCAAGAACCGAAAATCCCCAACACCAGAACATTCCAAACCTCAGAACATTCCCAAAATTAGAACATTCCCAATATCAGAGCATTCCAAACCTCAGAACATTCCCAACATCCAAATATTCCCAAATTCCAAACATTACCAACAAAAAAACATTCCCAAAATCAGAACATTCCCAACATCTGAAAATTCCGAACATTCCCAACAACCAAACATTACCAACATCCAAACATTTCCAATATCCGAAAATTCCCAACACCAGAACATTCCAAACCTCAGAACATTCCCAACCTCAGAACATTCCCAACCTCAGAACATTCCCAACATCCGAACATTCCCAACATAAGAACATTCCTAAACTCAGAACATTCCAAAACTCAGAACATTCCCGACCTCAGAACATTCCCGACCTCAGAAAATTCCCAGCATCCGAACATTCCCAAAATTAGAACATTCCCAATATCAGAGTATTCCAAACCTCAGAACTTTCCCAACATCCACATATTCCCAAATTCCAAACATTACCAACAAAAAAACATTCCCAAAATCAGAACATTCCCAACATCTGAAAATTCCGAACATTCCAAACAACCAAACATTCCCAACATCCAAACATTTCCAAGATCCGAAAATTCCCAACACCAGAACATTCCAAACCTTAGAACATTCCCAACCTCAGAACATTCCCAACATCTCAAAATTCCGAACATTCCCAACATCAGAACATTCCTAACATCCGAACATTCCCAACCAAGAAAAATTTTGGACATAAGAACATTCCCAAGATCAGAACATCCTGAAACTCAGAACATTCAAAACATCTGAACATTCCCAACATAAGAACATTCCTAAACTTAGAACATTCCGAAACTCAGAACATTCTCAACATCAGAACCTTCCCAACATCCAAACATTCCCAACATCCGAAAATTCCCAACACCCACAAATTCTCAACATCCGAACATTCCCATAATCTGAAAATTCCTAACATCCGAACATTCCCAACATCCGAACATTTTCAACCTCCAAAAATTCCAAACCTTAGAACATTACTGACATCCAAATATTCCCAACATCCGAAAATTTCAACAGCCGAACATTCCAAACATCCAAAAATTCCCAACATCCAAACATTCCCAACAACTAAACATTCCAAACCTCAGAACATTTCCAACATCTGAACATTCCCAACAAAATAGCATTCCCAACATCAGAACATTCCGAACATCCAAACATTCCAAATATCTAAAATTTCCCAACATCCAAAAATTCCCAACAAAATAGCATTCCCAACATCAGAACATTCCGAACATCCAAACATTCCCAACGTCCAAAAATTCCGAACATCCAACCATTCCGAAAATCCAAACATTCCCAACCTCAGAACATTCCCAACCTCAGAAAATTCCAAAAATCCAAACATTCCCAACAAAATAGCATTCCCAACATCAGAACATTCCGAACATCCAAACATTCCAAATATCTAAAATTTCCCAACATCCAAAAATTCCCAACAAAATAGCATTCCCAACATCAGAACATTCCGAACATCCAAACATTCCCAACGTCCAAAAATTCCGAACATCCAACCATTCCGAAAATCCAAACATTCCCAACCTCAGAACATTCCCAACCTCAGAAAATTCCAAAAATCCAAACATTCCCAACATCCCAACAATCCCAACATTTGAAAATTCCCAACTGCAGATCTTTCCCAACAAAAGAACATTCCCAACAAATAAACATTCACAATAACTGAATATTACCAACCTCAAAACATTCCCAACATCCAAACATTCCTAAAATCTGAATATTCCCAACATCTGAACATTCCCAACCAAAAAACAATTCCAACATCCAAACAATACTATGATCCGAAAATTCCCAACATTGGAACATTCCTAAACTCAAATTATTCCAAAACTCAGAACATTCCCAACACCCGAACATTCCCAACATCCGAACATTCTCAAAATCCGAACATTCGCAACATTAGAAAATTGCCAACATCAGAACATTCCTAAACTCAGAAAGTTCCGAAACTAAAAACATTCCCAACATCCAAAAATTCCGAGCATCCAAACATTCCCAACATCAGAACATTCCTAAACTAAGAACATTTCGAATATCAGAACATTCCCAACATCGAAACATTCCGAACATCTAAACATTCCCAACATCCGAAAATTCCCAACACCAAAAAATTACGAACATTCCCAACATCCAAACATTCCCATGATCCGAAAATTCCCAACATCCGAACATTCCCAACCTCCGCAAATTCCCAACGTCTGAACATTTCCAACATCCAAACATTCCCAACATCTGAAAATGCCCATCATCTGAAAATTCCAAACATCAGAACATTCCTAAACTCAGAACATTCCGAAACTCAAAACATTCCCAACATCCAAACATTCCAAACATCCAAACATTCCCAAAATCCAAACATACCCAACATAAGAACATTCCCAACATCCGAACATTCCCAACCTCAGATTATTCCCAACCACAGAACATTCCCAAATTCCAAACATTCCCAACCAAATATTATTACCACCATCACAACATTCCCAACCTAAGAACATTCCCAACCTCATAACATTCCCAACATCTGAAATTTCCCAACATCCAAACATTCCCATGATCCAAAAATTCCCAACATCGGAACATTCCCAAGATTGGAAATGTCCCAACATCAGAACATTCCTAAACTCAGAACATTCCAAAACTCAGAAAATTCCCAACCTCAGAACATTCCCAGCATCCGAACATTCCCAAAATTAGAACATTCCAAACATCAGAGCATTCCCAACCTCAGAACATTCCCAACATCCGAATATTCCCAAATACAAACGTTACCAACCAAAAAACATTCCCAAAATCCGAACATTCCCAACATCCAAACATTCCCATGATCCAAAAATTCCCAACATCGGAACATTCCCAATATTGGAAATGTCCCAACATCAGAACATTCCTAAACTCAGAACATTCCAAAACTCAGAAAATTCCCAACCTCAGAACATTCCCAGCATCCGAACATTCCCAATATCAGAACATTCTCAACATCCGAACATTATCAAAATCCAAAATTTCCAATATCCGAAAATTTCAACATCCGAACATTCCCAACATCCAAAAATTCCAAACATCTGAACCCTCACAACATCTGGAAATTCCCAAAATCCGAACATTCCCAACATCCAAAAATTCCCAACATTTGAAAATTCCCAACCTCAGAACATTCCCAACAAAAGATCATTCCCAACCGCAAAACATTCCCAACAACCGAACATTCCCAACCTCAAAACATTCCCAACATCCGAACATTCTCAAAATCCGAATATTCCCAGCATCCAAACATTCCCAGCATCTGAACATTCCCAACATCAGAACATTCCGATACTCAGAACATTCCGATACTCAGAACATTCCCAACATCCAAAAATTCAGAACATCGAAACATTCCCAAAATCCAAACATTCCCAACATCAGTACATTCCCAAACTAAGAACATTCCAAAACTCAGAACATTCCCAACATCGGAACATTCCAAACATCAAAACAATCCCAACATCCGAAAATTCCCATCACCCAAAAATTCCCAACATCTGAAAATTCCCAAAATCCGAACATTCCCAACATCCAAACATTCCCAAGAACCGAAAATCCCCAACACCAGAACATTCCAAACCTCAGAACATTCCCAACCTCAGAAGATTAACAACCTCAGAACATTTTTAACATTCCCAAAATCCAAACAATCCAAACCAAAAAAAACCCCAACATCAGAACATTCCCAACATCCGAACATTCCCATTATCCGAAAATTCCCAACATCAGAACATTCCTAAACTCAGAACATTCCCAAAATCAGAACATTCCGACCAACCAAACATACCCAACATCCAAACATTCCCAACATCCAGAACTTTCAAAATCCGAACATTCCCAATATCCAAAATCTCCCAACATCTAAAAATTCCAAACATTATAACATTCCTGGACTCAGAACATTCCGACACTCAGAACAATCCCAACATCTGAAAATTACAAAAATTCCAAACCTCAGAACATTCCCAACCTCAGAACATTCCAAACATTTCCAACCTCAGAACATTCCAAACATTCCCAACAACCGAACATTCCCAAACTCAGAACATTCCCAAGCACATAACATTTCCAACATCAGAAAATTCCAAACCTCAGAATATTCCCAACATCCAAACATTCCCAACATCAGAACATTCCTAAACTCAGAACATTCCAAAACTCAGAACATTCCCGACCTCAGAACATTCCCGACCTCAGAAAATTCCCAGCATCCGAACATTCCCAAAATTAGAACATTCCCAATATCAGAGTATTCCAAACCTCAGAACTTTCCCAACATCCACATATTCCCAAATTCCAAACATTACCAACAAAAAAACATTCCCAAAATCAGAACATTCCCAACATCTGAAAATTCCGAACATTCCCAACAACCAAACATTCCCAACATCCAAACATTTCCAAGATCCGAAAATTCCCAACACCAGAACATTCCAAACCTTAGAACATTCCCAACCTCAGAACATTCCCAACATCTCAAAATTCCGAACATTCCCTACATCTGAACATTCCCAACATCCGAACATTCCCATGAGCCAAAAATTCCCAACATCCGAACATTCCCAGCATCCCAACAATCCTATGATCTGAAGATTCCCAACATCAGAACTTTCCAAACCTCTGAACATTCCGAACATCCAAACATTCCCATCATCCGAACATTCCAAACCAAATAACATTCCCAACATCTGAACATTCCCAACATCAGAACTTTCCCAACATCCGAACATTCCCAGCATCCCAACATCCCTATGATCCGAAGATTCCCAACATCAGAACTTTCCCAACCTCTGAACATTCCGAACATCCAAACATTCCCATCATCCGAACATTCCAAACCAAATAACATTCCCAACATCCGAACATTCCTAACATCAGAACTTTCCCAACCTCAGAACATTTTGAACATCCAAACATTCCGAACATTCCCAAAACCCGAACCTTCCCAACCAAAATAATTTCTCAACATCCGAACATTCCCAACATCCAAAATATTCCAGATATCCGAAAATTTCAACATCCGAACATTCCCAACATCAGAACATTCCCAACATCCAAACATTCCCAACAACCAAAAAATCTGAACATCCGAACATTTCCAACTTTCGAACATTCCAAACCTCAGAACATTCCCAAACTGAGATCATTCCCAACATCCAAACATTCCCAAAATATGAACATTCAAAACCAAATAACATTCTCAACATCGGAACATTCCCAACATCCGAACGTTCCCATCATCCAAAAATACCCAATATCCGAACATTCCCAACATCTAAAAATTCCCAACATCAAAACATTTCTAAACTCAGAACATTCCGAATCTCAGAACATTCCCAACATCAAAATGTTCCGAATATCCAAACATGCCCAACATCGAAAAAATTCCCAAAATCCGGAAATTCCCAACAGCCGAACATTCCCAACCAGAAAACTTTCCAAACAACTGAACATTCCCAACAACTGAATATTCCATACCTCAGAAAATTCCCAACATACGAACCTTCCCAGCATCCGAACATTCTCAACATCCGAACATTCCCAACCAAAAAACATTCCCAACATCCGAACATTCCCACCTTCAGAACATTCACAACCTATGACCATTTCCAACATCCGAACATTCCAAAAATCTGAACATTCCCAACCAAATTACATTCCCAAAATCCGAACATTCCCAACATCCGACAATTTCAACATCCGTACATTCCAAACAGCCGAACATTCCCAACCAGAAAATATTCCCAACAACTGAACATTCCCAACATCAGAACATTCCCAACCTCAGAAGATTCCCAACATCCGAACATTCCCAACATCCGAACATTCCCATGATCCAAAAATTCCCAACATAAAAACATTCCTAAACTCAGAACATTCCCAAACTCCAAACATTCCAAACATCCGAAAATTTCAACATCTGAAATTTCCCAACTTCAGAACATTCTCAACATCAGAACCTTCCCAACATACAAACATTCCCAACATCCGAACATTCCCAACATCCAAACATTCCCAACATCCAAACATTCCCAACATCCGAAAATTCCCATGATCCGAAAATTCCAAACATCTGAACATTCCCAACATCCGAAAATTCCCAACCTCAGAACATTCCCAACATCTGAACATTCCGAACATTCCCAACCTTAGAACATTCCCAACATCCGAACATTCCCAGGATCCGAACATTCCCATGATCCAACAATTCCCAACTTCAGAACATTCCCAACATCTGAACATTCCCAACATTCCCACCCTTAGAACATTCCCAGCATATGAAAATTCCCAACCTCAGAACATTACCAACATCTGAACATTCCCAACATTCCCACCCTTAGAACATTCCCAGCATATGAAAATTCGCAACCTCAGAACATTCCTAAACTCAGAACATTCCCAAACTCCAAACATTCCCAACATCCAAAAATTTCAACATCTGAAAATTCCCAACTTCAGAACATTCCCAGCCTCAGAACATTCCCAATTTCAGAACATTCCCAACATCCGAACATTCCCAAAATCCGAACATTCCCAAGCAAATAACATTCACAACATAAGAACATTCCCAACCTCAGATCATTTCCCAGCATCCGAACATTCCCAACCTCAGAACATTCCCAACATCCGAGCATTCCCAACATCCAAATATTCCCAAACTGAGAACATTCCCAACTTCTGAACATTCCCAACATCTGAACATTCCCAACCTCAGAACAATCGCAACATCTGAAAATTACAAAAATTCCCTATATCTGAACATTCCCAACATCAGAACATTCCCAAACTCAGAACATCCCGAAACTCAGAATATTCCCAACATCCGAACATTCCCAACATCAGAACATTCCTAAACTCAGAACATTCCGAAACTTAGAACATTTCCAACATCAGAACAATCCGAACATCCAAACATTCCCAACATCCGAAAAATTCCCAACATCCAAAAATCCCCAACATCCGAATATTCCCAACAACAGAACATTCCAAACATTCCCAACATCCAAACAATCCCTTCGACCTTACCTTCGACGTTTAAGGCAGTGGGAGTAGTGAGCACAACCTTAAAGGGTCCTTCCATACGTGTTTCATTCCACTGACGCCTAAACACTCGTGTGAACACCTGGTCACCAACTTGGACGTCTCGAACGTCCACCGGAATGTTTGTCTCGTCTTTGCTGTGGGCTTCCTTCCCCTGTTGAAGCACAAGTCTGTGGATTTGAGTTAATGCACGCAGATAGTCACCTAACTCACGTTCCAGTTGTGCAATGGCTGGCCCCTCCAGGGGTCCTCTGGTTTGTGGGAGAGGCATGGGGCGGCCTGTAAGCATCTCATGAGGAGTTAGATGGGTTAGTCAGTTAGTTTGGAAACGCATTGCCATCAAAGCCAGGGGCAGTGCATCTACCAACGTCAGTCTGCCATTGCAATCTGCCATGATCTTAGCAATTTTGGTCTTCAAAATGCCATTAGCTCGCTCCACAGAAGCCTGAGACTGTAGGTGATAAACACACCCGTACTTCTATTTGATTCCCAGGATCTGAAACATTTCCTGTATTACCTGTGAAACAAAATGTGGACCATTATCAGATGATATAGTATCTGGCATCCCAAACCTGTGAAACACTTCTTTACAAAGAAACTTTGCTGCCGCCTTGTGGTCGGCTTTAGAGGTGGGGTATGCCTCAATCCACCTGCTGAACCTGCAAACAACAATGAGCATGTATCTTTTACCTTGCACCCGATCGATCATGTCCACATAATCCATAACTAGATGACGAAAGGGACCATCTGGCATAGAAATGAGAGCAAGCGGCTGGGTGAACATTTAACGAACGTTGTACTTTGGACAATGAGGAAACTTTGCATGTTCTCTATCGACCATCGGTGTCATGTAAGGAGACCACCACACAGCCTGCAGTTTTCTGATTACTTAGGCTCTGGAACAATCATCAGGCTCATGCATCCTTTTTTTTTTTTTTTTTTTTTTTTTTTTTTTCTGCCCTTGTTTGCACATATATTTATGATTGATACCATGTTGGTATAACCGGAGTTGTATATATGCATTTTAATCTAGTAACCAAGGGTGTTTTGTGTGTGTGGGTGTGTGCAAGTGTGCTACCTTCACCAGCCCTCATAACAGTCAAACTATATTTTTATTGATCCCTGGAGAAATCAAACAAGATAAAAGTAAAGGGAGAGTCAGAAAGAGGGATATAAATATTCTGCAGAGGAGGGCTAGAGTCACCGGGTGTGGAGGGTGAGGAGAGAGAGAGCAGGAGAGAGAGACGAGACAGTGGTGGTGCAGTCTGGTGTCTGTGTTGTAATATGCATCAAGAAGAGTTTATAATGTGTTGTTTAAAGAGTAAAAAGTGGACACAAGACAATCAAGTGTTATAAGCAAAAAAGAAAACAGAGAAAAGGGGGGAGGAGCTTTCTATTTACAATCACGTCGTTTGAGCGTTTGGGGGGGGTTGGAGGCAGTATTGAAAAGTCATATATATAATAGGCATAGAAGTATTTAAATACTCATACATGTCCACATATATCAAAATAAAGTTATAAACAGAGAAGATAGATAAATAATCCATACACACACACACACACACACACACACACACACACACACACACACACACACACACACACACACACACACATATTCATACAATCAATGAAAATAAACCGTGGATTAATGTGTGGACATCTAAGAGTTTTGCTATGCATAGGTGTAAAATACATATGCACATGTACATGATTATACATACATACAAATATACATTGATACATGCTGTACAGGTGTGCCTAATTGAAGTACACACATATATATATATATATATATATATATATATATATATATATATATATATATATATATATATATATATAAGTAGCTATTCATATGATATACATACACATACCTTTAAATCATTGCATATAGTATATCAGTATATGCATACACTTTGCATGTTCATGTCACAATACATTTCCCCGTAATCATTTACTTACACTCATGCAACTCATATTCATACATACACACACCCATGCATATCATCCATATAAGTATATACATCCACTTGCATGTATCCACATACACCTAAATAGATACATGCACATAGGGATACACACAAATACATAAACATGTACACACACACACCCACACACACATATACACACACACACACACACACATACACACACACACACACACACGTGCGTGCGTGCATGCATGCACACATACACACACACACACACACACACACACACACACACACACACACAGCTATTCATACATACATATATACCACATACATTCACGCATATACACAACCACACTCACGTATATAACTACACACACACACGCACACATACACACACACAGCTATTCATACGTACATACATACATACATATCACATACGTTCACACACATATATGCACAAACATACTCACGTATATAACTACACACACACATATACACATCAATACATACACATACACACACGCACACACATACACACACACACCCATACACACACACATATAAAACATGCATCTATGTATATAAACTCACTTATTTGCACATAAATACATACAAGAATATAATAATAATAATAATACATTTATTAATTACAAAACTAATAATATTAAGTCATTTAAACACTTCCTCCTTTAACTAGTTATTCTTACCATTCCGTTGTTGGTTCCTATCGTCATCGGTCAGCGCCCCAACCCTCCCCCCAGCCCTGGGCCACCCCAGCCCCCCACGGCAGCGGCCGCAGCCAGCAGGAGGGGAGGGAGGAATCCGAGGCCGCCGATCCCACACCCTCCCTTAGTACAGACCATTACCAGCTGGAGACCCAGCAGGCTCAAGGAAACAAGGCCGCGAGATGCCCCCAGATCCCCCGACCCCCAAACATATCGAACCCCGCACGGGCAAGAAACAGTGTCGCCGGTGGCCCGCCAATGCATCGGCCCCCGCCACGCGCCCCGGCGACGCGACAGCGACACCGAACTCCAGTAGCCACAGTGCCGGACAGGCAAAGAGGGTGGGGCAGGCGGAAGGCGGGAGGGAAGAGGGACAGAGGAGCCAGAGCAGCGCGACCAGCCCAGGGGGGGCCGGGACCGCCACCACCCACCGGCCGCAGATACACATGGCCGGGAGCGGAGGCAGCAGGGCGGGGATACAGCCGACACCCGGAGGCGGCGCAGGAACCAGGAGAAGGAGCCCACCGACACACCGCAACACACCCAGACAGTAACCGGCGCCTCACCTTCCCCGCCAGAGGTCCCCCCCCAGAGGCCGGCCCCGGCACCAGACCCACCAACCAAGGCGCAACCCAGACCCGCCGGGGCCCCAGAAATCCCAATCGCAGGACCAGATCCGGAAGGCAAGAGCGCGGACCAGGCAGCCAGGCACCCAGAGACCCACCGGGACCGCCTGGCACGTGACCCCCGAAAAGCCCCGCACGACCCCCCCCACCCCACCCCACCTGGACCCCTCCCCTCTCATTTTTTTTTTTTTTTTTCTTTTTTTTTCCCCTCCCCTATTTTTAATTTATTTATTTATTTATTTATTTTTTTTTCCAATTACAATAGTATATTTTCTAATATGATTGTGTTCGGGTGCATTAAAAACAGAAACTGGCATCTGCAGGGTGGGCACCCCCCACACATCTCAGTTCTTATGGTTAAGTTTGTGTGGTTTTTTTTTGTTTTTTTTTCCCCTATTTTTAATTAATTTATTTATTTATTAATTTATTTTTTTCCAATTAAAATAGTATATTTTCTAATATCATTGTGTTCGGGTGCATTAAAAACAGAAACTGGTATCTGCAGGGTGGGCACCCCCCACACATCTCAGTTCTTATGGTTAAGTTTGTGTGTGTTTTTTTTTTTTTATTAAATTCACCTCTTATGTAGGTATGTTTAGATGCATTAAAAACGTGAGCTGGCATCTACGGGGTGGGCACCCCCCACACATCTCAGCTCTCTCCGTTATGTTTGTGTTTGTGTTTTTTTTTTTTTTTTGGGGCATATATGAGAGGGGAGGGGGGGGGGGGGGGGGTAACAGGGAGGGGAGGCCCGGCGGGGCCCAGGGGCCACCACCAAGCAAGCCCCGGGCAGCCACAGGGGACCGGGCCAACAGCCACGCTCGAACCATCAGGACCCCCCACAAAAGGGCACCAGAGCCCCCGAAGAGGCTGAGCCACCCCCCCAGCCGCAGGCCAGAGACCGGCGCCGGCCCCAGCGAAGGCCACCAGGCAGGGCCGTACGGGGCCGCCACTGACGCGGAAGTTGGATGGCGGCGGAGCCCCAGTCCGTGCCCCAGCGCCACCCCCGGGTGCCGACCGCCCCCCCGCCCCACACCACCGCCAACACCCAGTGCACCGCAACCGATAGGGATGGCAACACCCCAGCCCCCCAACGCGCGCCGCACCGCCCCCGCCCCCCCAACCCCTCAACCCACCCAAACCCCCCATGCATCCTTTTAATAGCAATAGGCAGTAGAGATAGTGGCAAAACAAAATGTCCGCGGAAACCCCTCCACAACCCCGGGTGGGGGTGTGAGGTCCGGACAGCGCCCCTTTGAACCCACAGGCATTTCTCTGCCTCCGAGACCTTGTTTTGTGCTTCTACCAGTGATGCCAGGTTCGTTATGGGCGCACAGTCTTTCTCAAACAAAATTGGTCCCTGCACTATGTGCCCTGTTGCTTCTTTGGCTGCCTCATCTGCTAAGTTGTTTCCTATTGCTATTGGTGATTTGTTGTTCTGATGCGCTGCACATTTAACTATGGCTAATGAGGTTGGAAGTTGCATAGCCTGTATTAGTTCAATTACTGCTTTTCCATGTGCTGCAGGGGTGCCATCAGTACGCACAAACCCTCTTTCTCTCCAGATGCTTGCGTTTATGTGACATACTGCATAGCCATACCCACTATCAGGGTAAATTGTTGCCCTTTTGTGAGCTGCTAGCTTACATGCGGCTGTCAGTGCTTTAATTTCCGCTAATTGTGTGGAGCAAGGCTGGTCCACACTTACTGACAGTATTTTGGTGAAAGTGCCATCGGGATTAACTTGTTCCCCGTCTCACCCCTGACGCATGAGCCATCAACGAACAGGGTCAGGTCGGACGGAATTGGGTGATTGTACAAATCATCTATTACTTTCATGAAGGTGTCCGTCTCTTTGAGACAATCATGGATAGGTTCACCACATCCCATATAGAAAGTTTTAGTAGAGTACAATCATGGATGGGTTCACCACATCCCATATAGAAAGTTTTAGTAGAGTATAATCATGGATAGGTTCACCACATCCCATATCGAAAGTATTAGTAGAGTATAATCATGGATAGGTTCACCACATCCCACATTTTTAGTAGAGTACAATCATGGATAGGTTCACCACATCCCATATCGAAAGTTTTAGTAGAGTATAATCATGGATAGGTTCACCACATCCCATATCGAAAGTATTAGTAGAGTATAATCATGGATAGGTTCACCACATCCCATATCGAAAGTTTTAGTAGAGTACAATCATGGATAAGTTCACCACATCCCATATAGAAAGTATTAGCAGAGTATAATCATGGATAGGTTCACCACATCCCATATCGAAGGTTTTAGTAGAGTACAATCATGGATAGATTCACCACATCCCATATAGAAAGTATTAGCAGAGTACAATCATGGATAGGTTCACCACATCCACTATAGGAAAGATTAGCAGAGAAAAATAAAGGAATGGAGGCGCTATCAGAAAGATAAACTCCTTCCAGCCGGATTTGAACCAGTGATCTAAGGATGCCTGTTGCGTTGACCCTACAGTCCTCCGCTCTACCGACTGAGGTATCGAAGGAAGTTGCAGATGTGATCCTCTGTGAATTGTGTATATTGTTCAAACGGCCTTTGAAGTTTTGCCTCTACGATATGTAAGACTAATCAACTTTTAAGGTCTGTTTTTAGGAGGCCTGTCCTGCTACATCTTTAATATGTTAAAGTCCGAGTATACACGGTGATAGGAGTACATACATTGCGTAGGTTATTTCAAAAACTTAGAAAACTATGGCTTAAACAGGTTTGGTGTGACCTGGATTTGAGTAAATTGAACACACTGCTCGTCACGCTAAGAGCCAAGAGTTGAACCTAGAATCTTCTGATCTGTACTTTGTGCACAGGTTGAAAGTCAAGGGAGCACCTTCACACTTTAGTTCAGAATCGGACCAATCTAACCCATGTACCAGAAAATGAGGTCCCATTTACCAATATTATTGTGACCTGTTTGGAGATTGAGAGTTTGTGTATTTCAACAGCTTTGTAGTACCTAGTAGAAAATTAAGTTTCATTTGAACTGAAGGACCTTGTATTTTTGACCATTTTTGACCATTTCTTACCATTCTGTCTGGTGTGTCAACATCATTTGACAATGGCAGTACTTTTGCATTGTGTTCACTTCAGATTCCTTGGATACAGTACAAAGGTATAGCCATGTGGACATACGTGTCCAATTCAGTAAACCCTTGAATTACATGCAGGGTATATGAAGTGGACAGTGGCCAAAACTTTACCTTTACATTGTGTCAGAAACTGCTATGACTGCAGAATATAGCAAATCCTGACGGCACATGCCGTTAACACATCTTTTTTTATCTGACGTCGTCCAAGACCAGTTTAGGTGATTTTCAGTCATGGAGTCATTTTTCACGAGTACAAAGACATTTACACTCACAGGGGTTTCTATAAGGCAAAAAGAAGAGAGATATTAATATCATCATCAATAGAATCATAAGAGACGTGGCAGACAGCTGTCCAAATACAGCCTCGAACCCGTTCTGTGTCCAGCTTCCTAATTTCTGAACTTTGTAGTGGATGTTGTTCATTTTTGTTTAACGTGCACCAAACAGAAGACTCAAATCCTGCTGCTATCTGGTCTAGAAAAATTTATACTGATCTGACACCTTGTGGAAATCTGATGACATCCATGTATGTGGGATCGTTGTCAGAGGTCCAAGTGGAGCTGCTGGATCTCTGGCTTCTCCGAAGGCTTCTTGATGTTACGGCAGACAGTCGTCAGTTCTTCAGCTGAGATATCAGGATTCACTGAAACAGCAAGCAACAGGGTGACTACAACAACAAAAACTCAGGATGAGGAATAAAGTCACCATCCAGCATCCTGCAGCATTTCTGCACCTACAAAAACTACACATTTCACACTTCCCTTCCATGCAATGCAGTGGTATACTCATGTGGTACGTTATCATTTGACCCATTTCAAATATGTTGGATGTAATGCAAATGTAAACCATGTGGACACTCCTGTCCAATTAATTGCGTAGGTTTTTTGAAGAAGTTGGGATGCTATGGCCTATACATAGATTTGAGTGAAGGGTTAACACTGCATGTCGAGCTTGCCAGGAGTTGAACCTAGAATCTTCTGATCCGTAGTCAGACGCGTTATCCATTGCGCCACAAGCCCTCATTGACGACGATCACGCCACACCACATCCAGTAGGAATAGCAGTGGCCATAGCCAAGTATCAGAAGTGAATAGAGACCCAGTCGACCTATAATAGTGGAAGTGAGGCGCAGTCTGGTCTGGTGAACAAAAGCTACACTCCTTCGAGCTGGAGCAACCTAAGGATGCCTGTTGTGTTGACCCTACAGTCTTCCGCTCTACCAACTGAGCTATCGAAGGAAAAGGATGGTGTGAACAAAATGATGGGAAAATGGCATGTTGTGAGTTCTCTCCTTGTTCTTGGCACAAAAGAATCGTAGGAATGGCAGATATTCCATTTAAAATCTGCGCAGCCGAATGATCGAATGCCTGCAGCTACAGGAGTGAAAATGGCATGAGGTTAGAAGGAGCTGACACAGAGTTGTGCTTCACCTACATAAATTGCGCAGGGTTTTTTTTTAAAGTTGGGGAAATAAGCCTTTCACAAGTTTGCTGTAAGTCAGATTCAAACCAGGCTTGCTGAGACCACAACGCAGAGTACTCACCACTATATGATCACAGCTCACAGGCTAATGACAACAAAAGTTAAAACTTCACCATCAAAGTGAATGAACATACACTCAAGTTCCAATTACATCGCCAGGTGGTTTGTTGCATAAGGTTTCATCTTCATAGACAGATACAGCTGCGTATCATCAGCATAACAATGAAAATTAATGCTGTGGTTCCCGATAATGCTTCCTAAGGGCTGCATGTATAAACTGAACAAGATTGGCCCTAGCACTGAACCCTGCAGGACACCATAGCAGACCCTCGTCTGTACGGAAGAAACCTCCTGAACATGAACAAACTGGAATCTATCAGACAGATCTGATTTAAACCAACCTAGAGCTGTCCCTTTAATCCCAACAACATACTCTAGCCTCTGCAGTAAAATGCTGTGATCTATAGTATCAAAAGCAGCACTGAGGTCCAGCAGAACCAGTATGGACACTAACCCATTATCTGAGGTCCAGCAGAACCAGTATGGACACTAATCCAGTATCTGAGGTCCAGCAGAACCAGTATGGACACTAACCCATTATCTGAGGCCCAGCAGAACCAGTATGGACACTAATCCAGTATCTGAGGTCCAGAAGAACCAGTATAGACACTAATCCATTATCTGAGGTCCAGCAGAACCAGTATAGACACTAATCCAGTATCTGAGGTCCAGCAGAACCAGTATGGACACTAATCCATTATCTGAGGTCCAGCAGAACCAGTATTGACACTAATCCATTATCTGAGGTCCAGAAGAACCAGTATTGACACTAATCCATTATCTGAGGTCCAGCAGAACCAGTATTGACACTAATCCATTATCTGAGGTCCAGCAGAACCAGTATGGACACTAATCCAGTATCTGAGGTCCAGCAGAACCAGTATGGACACTAACCCATTATCTGAGGTCCAGCAGAACCAGTATGGACACTAATCCATTATCTGAGGTCCAGAAGAACCAGTATTGACACTAATCCATTATCTGAGGTCCAGCAGAACCAGGATGGACACTAATCCATTATCTGAGGTCCAGCAGAACCAGTATTGACACTAACCCATCATCTGAGGCCATAAGAAGTGGATACCAGTGGATTGTTTTCTGGTGGGAAGTTTAGTCCTGGTTTATTCCAAATCACTAGTATTGTCCTCTGGCTGCTTCCGGATGTCTGTTTACGGCGTCTCGTACGTGAATTTTGGCTCAATCACACTGAAATGAGCCAATTCTTCACATTTCAAAATGTCTGGCTGAATATATTGTGAATAAATGTTCATAAACTGCACGAGTCGTTTTCATTTCACATGTTTTCCCAACATTTTGGTAATAAAGTTACGTGCAACATGTTGCATATAAACATTGAACCTGGTGTCCGGGAAGCTTGTTCCCTGTTCCGGAGCAACGTTCCTATGTGGACGTGAACCCTGCAGTGACTGAACTCCGGCTGCAGTGAGAGCGTGAAGAGGAGCGTCGCCGCAGCAGGTTGATCCTGATGACGTGAGTGGACGTACCAGCGAGGTGAGGCTGAGCAGCAGGAGGCGGGAACAGAGCTCAGTGGCAGGTGTTGTGTAGAGCGGCGCTCCGAGGATTCACCGGGGGTTAAAGGGACGGCAAACGCAGCTGGGAATTCAGATCTGGTGTCCTTCTGAAGAGACTGAAACTGTATTTGAACAACGTTTGCCAGCGGCCCCAGTTGGTGGGTACGACACACCTGGTCCCGGGTCTTCATCCCCGTTTGTCCAATTACAAGCCTTCAAATACACACTGGGGTCCAGGTTCAAAGGTCAGTTTTACAAAGCAGGAGTTCTGTGGCGTGTTCACGCTGACCTCCTCCACACGAAGACTTTTCCAGGGATGGATTTGGTTTCGGTGAAAGCCAAAGTTGAAACGTTTGTCATTTCACCGACAAAAGGCCTCAAAGGCTCAGGTTCAGAGCTCCTGGAAAAGTCCGAACTGAAGCCGAGTAAACGACGTCACGGCGCTAAAGGTCAGGAAGGTGAAACTGTCAGCAGCAAACCAGAACAACCGTTGGGCCGTCATCCTTTTTAGGGACAGGAACAGGGTCGGCTCTTCCCCACGGATGAAGGTGTGGTCCAAGTGGAACCAGGCTCCTGCACGTGCAGGTCCACACGGACACTACAGCCACCGCAGACCGGAACATTTGCTCCATTTGCTTGTTTCCTGTCTCTGCTGGTGTTGTGTGTCGTCGTACTTCGGATCACAAACTCCCATTAAACCCATCAGTTTTACTGGTTGGATTGTTCTTCTATTTGTTTTCTATGTTTTCAAATCTGTAAGTCCGACCACGGACAAAGTGTTTCAGACTACAGGAAACCTGTATGCAGAGCATCAAGTTGCCTCAAACATCGCAGACGTTATCGGCTTTTCCCTCTTTTTTTCTAAAAGTCACCTAATGGTTCTTCTTTCATTCTTCTTTCAGTGCATTACTGTATTGTATTATTATTTATTTATTATTCCTGAATGTCCAGCTCTGGTTCCTCGTCTTTCAGCGTCTCTCAGTCAGACTGATGCCACCTTGTGGTTCATGTTCACGACTCTGCAGGACATTTGTAAAAAACACTAAACTAAATCAAATGATCCGGGTTTCTAGTCCACCAATGAAGGGAGATCTCAGGATTACAGACTGGTTCAGACTGGAGCACAATAACATACATAGTTTGCTGCTTTACACACATTTTACACACATTTTACACAGATTCTTCAAATGTCTCAACAGAACTGAACTTTTTCTGTTTCAAAGGTTCAGCAGAGGTGAGAAGTTTCTTCACATGTTTCTACAGAGTTGGAGCCACATCATCAAAAAGCAGCAGTTGGACTGGCGGTGGGCAGCATGTCCGTCACCAATATCTTTCTGCAGTCATGTGCAACGGGAACTTTGGGGGTTCCTAGTTCCCAGGGGACCAAGGACCTGGGCTCAAAAACACTACAGATCCCCCAGTGGAGCTGAGGACCGTGATGAGACCCAGACTACAACAGCCAGAGGACGTTTTGGGGACAACCTTTATAACTGACTGGAGACCAGCAGAGAATCAGCCCCCGAGACCCCAACCGGATCACTGGGATCAGTTCAGTTCAGGGATCACAGTTGATCTCACAAGTTTTTTTAAACCGCAGCAGGTTTCGTGGTGTAGCGGTTATTACGTTCGTCTCACACACGAAAGGTTCCTGGTCCGAGTCCAGGCGGAAACAGGTCCGTCCGTGTTTCTGTTGGGTCCAGAGTAGACGGGGACGGCGTTGATACAGTCATGTACGTTTGAAGAGAACTTCTTCTGGCAGCTGAGCCACAAGTCTGGATCAGGACCGACCAGTCCAGGGGGACAGACCAGCTGATCCACTGGTGGGTGGAGTCTAGTCCATCTCATCTGGACTAGACATCTGGGGGGTTTGGGCCGTATTCAGGGACAACATACTCACCCACCAACTGTCATTTGGCTTCTTTCATCATGTGAGTCTGTGTCATTCAAAATGGAGATGAAAGCATCTTCCTCACTTTATTTCCCCATTTACAAACCAGCAGGATGGTTTTCTGGGATTACAGCATGTGAATGTTGAACTGGACTGAATTCTTTCCAGGGATCGGACACAGATGTAGCAGAAGAAACTGATAAAGAGGTGGGTTTCAGGTGAAGACCACAAACACCCAGAGAGAGGTCTTCTTACGTCTCTGTGGCGCAATGAGTGAGCGCGTTCGGCTGTTAACTGAAAGGTTGATGGTTCAAACCCACCCAGGGACGAGATGCTCTTCTTTCTTCCATCAAATTAGTAGCATTGTTCACTTGAACCATGTTGCTCGAATGTCTTATCAGCACCTTTGTGGAACATTAAACCAGGTCCACTGCTTGGCAAGCAGCCATGCTGACCACTATACCACCAACGCTGCAGGAAGCCACCTGAAACCTGTAACTGATGAATGAAACATCCAGATGATGTGCTTGATGTCAGGATCCCAGCATGTGAACGTTGAACTGACCTGAAACTGGTCTGAACGCTCTGCACATGTTCAACTATTCCTCAGAGTCAGCTGGGACCGCCTGCGGTCTGCAGGACCGCTGTGGCGGCAGAGGAAGACGTGCTCACAACTCGTCTGTGTTTGATTTCACAGGTCCACAACTTCACAAAACATAAACCGAACATATTTAGGAGAAGTCGGGAGTGAAAGACTTGTAGACTTTGTTTGTCTCACATGTAAAAGGATCCTGGTCTGAGTCGACCAGGTCGACCCGGTTGACGGGTGAACCAAACAGATGATCCACTGGAAGATTCACAGCAGTTTCCTCTAAGAAGAACTTCATTTCAGGTCTGTTATTTTCTGCAGAACGTAACTGTGAACTAAAGCAAAACCTTTATTTACATTTAAACAGCAGAGATCAAGATCAAGTTTTTAGAAGAAAATGTTTTATGTCACCAACATGCCTCCACGAAGATGTGAGGAACTGCAAGTTTGATACAGAAAACAGTGAAGTTACGGGTGTAAAAGGAGGCTTTTGGAGCTATTGAATCAAGGAGAGAAACATGATAGCCGACCACCAAAACTGGAGCTTCTTGGTTCAAATCCCACCTTGGACTTTTCCCTGTGCCGGCATGTTTTTCTCCAGGTTCTCTGGTTTCCTCTTATGAACCAAAAACATCAACGTTAGACTGATTTGCTGACCTAAACTCCTTTCACAAGTGAGTGTGCAGGTGTTTCTCTGACTGCAGCCCTGAGACGGACTGAAGATGTGCTCAGGTTCCATCCCTGACTTTTGCTTGTTGACATCCAGGAAAACATCCTGAAACGCAGCAGGAGACTCCTGTGATCCTGAGCAGGATTTCAGCGGCTTCATAAGACGGACGAACGGATGATTTACAAGGCATTCCTCATCTAGTCAGAGTCAGAGTCAAGTTTATTGTCAACTCTACTACATGTGAGACACATACAGAGAATCGAAATGATGTGACTCTCAAACCCTCGGTGCTACGCAATAAATACATTTTAAACACAAAGTGCAAATTAAAAAGAAACAAGTTATGGCATGACGTTGGCTTCAAGTGTACAACAGTTTTTAAAGTGTGTGACGGTCCTGCAGGTGTTCATCTTATCGGTCTGGATTAAAGTGACCTGGTGCGAAGAAGGCGGTCCAGTTCTGCCATAAGTGCCTGGTGCAGATACTGAGGTCAGAGTGAGTGAGGGGGGGGCAGGGAGGGAAACGGTGGGAGAGCAGGGAGAGTGTTCAGCTTCCTGACGGCCTGGTGGATGAAACTGTCCCTCAGTCTGCTGGTTCTGGCCCGGAGGGTCCGCAGCCTCCTCCCTGATGGCAGCAGACTGAAGAGGCTGTGTGACGGGTGGGTGGGGTCTCTGACAATGCTGAGGGCTTTGGAGTCAGACGGGTCTGTAAATGTCCTGAAGTGAGGGGAGAGAGACACCAACCATCTTCTCAGCTGCTCTCACGACACGTTGGAGAGACTTGCGGCAGGTTGCGGTGCAGCTCCGTACCACACGGTGATGCGGCTGGTCAGGATGCGGTGCACGATCCGTACCACACGGTGATGCGGCTGGTCAGGATGCGGTGCAGGATCCGTACCACACGGTGATGCGGCTGGTCAGGATGCGGTGCACGATCCGTACCACACGGTGATGCGGCTGGTCAGGATGCGGTGCAGCTCCGTACCACACGGTGATGCGGCTGGTCAGGATGCTCTCGATGGTGCCTCTGTAGAAGGTTACCTGATGGGGGCGGGGCTCTGGCTCTTCTCAGTTTGCAGAGGAAGTAGAGACGCTGCTGTGCCTTCTTGGCGAGTGATGCGGTGTTAACAGTCCAGGAGAGGTCCTCTGAGATGTGGACACCCAGGAACTTGGTGCTGCTCACCCTCTCCACAGTGGCACCGTTGATGGTCAGAGGAGCATGCTGGGTGTGTTGTCTCCTGAAGTCTGCAACAATCTTCTTGGTCTTCTCCACGTTCAGGGAGAGATTTTTGTCTGCACCACTCAGCCAGGCGGCTCACTTCGCTCCTGTAGTTTGACTCATCGTTGTTGTTGATGAGACCCACCACAGTCGTGTCGTCCGCAAACTTTACGAAGAGGTTGGAGCTGTGCATCGGTGTGCAGTCGTGGGTCAGCAGGGTGAAGAGGAGGGGGCTCAGCACACATCCCTGGGGGGCCCCTGTGTTCAGTGTGATGGTGCTGGATGTGTTGCTGCCGACCCGTACTGCCTGTGGTCTCCCAGTCAGGAAGTCCAACAGCCAGTTGCACAGCGAGGTGCTGATCCCCAGCTGGTCCAGTTCGTGAACGAGCTGCTGGGGGATGATGGTGTTGAAGGCTGAACTGAAGTCGATGAAAAGCATTCTCACATAAGCGTTTCTGGTGTCCATATGTGTGAGGGCTGTGTGGAGGGCAGTGGAGATGGCGTCGTCAGTGGACCGGTTGGAGCGATATGCGAACTGGTAGGGGTCCAAAGAGGGTGGGAGAGCAGCCTTGATATGATGCATGACTAGCCGTTCAAAGCACTTCATGATGATGGGAGTCAGTGCGACTGGACGGTAGTCGTTGGAGCAGGAGGGAGATGACTGTTTTGGGACCGGACAGATGTTGGTGGCTTTGAAGCATGTGGGAACCACCGCCTGACTCAGTGACATGTTAAAGATGTCTGTGAAGACCTCCGTGAGTTCTCCTGCACAGTCTCTCAGTACACGACCAGGTATGTTGTCAGGACCCGGAGCTTTGCGGGCGTTGATCCTGCTGAGGGATCTCCTCACACTGTCCGGTGACAGCGTCAGCACCTGGTCGCCGGGAGGGGGTGGTGCTTTCTGTGCGGCGTTGGTGTTGTGTGCCTCGAAGCGGGCGAAGAAGGTGTTCAGCTCATTCAGCAGGGATGTGCTGCTCTCACAGGTCTGCGGTGGGGGCTTGTAGTCCGTAATGGTCTGAACCCCTCGCCACAGGCTCCGTGTCTCCCTGCTGTTGCTGAAACGGCGGGCTATCCTCCTGGAGTACCGTCTCTTAGCCTCCCTGATGCCATGGGACAGGTTGGTCGTAACTGTCTTCACTTTGTCTCCAGCTCTGAAGGCAGCGTTCCGAGCCTTTACGAGTCTGTAGACTTCCTTTGTCATCCACGGCTTCTGGTTGGCTCTGACTTTGATGGTTTTGGAGTCTGTTACATCATCGATGCACTTGGCGATGTAGGCGGTAACAGACTCTGTGTACTCCTGGAGGTCTGTGGTGTTGTTGGTGGTGGCAGCATCTCTGAACATGCTCCAGTCTGTGGTGTTGAAGCAGTCTCGAAGTGCCTCTGTGGACCCCTCTGGCCACACCCGGACCTGCTTCCAGACTGGTTTGACAACTTTAACCAGTGGCCTGTATGCTGGCATTAGGATGACAGTGATGTGGTCTGAGGCACCGAGGTGGGGGAGGGGGTGGGCTTTGTAGGCTGTCTTGTTGTTGGTGTAGACTTGGTCCAGAATGTTGTCTCCGCACGTGGGGAACTTGATGTGGTGGTGAAGATTTGAAAAGATGGTCTTTGGGTCTGCGTGGTTGAAGTCCCCCGCCAGGATGAGGAAGGCCTCAGGCCCTTACCTGCCTCGGTGTGTGCTCGGTCCGCCCGGTAGCGGGTCAGCTGGTCGAGCCTAAATCCAGCGCCTTGGACCGCTCGGCCACACTACCACTGACTGCTGAAGGAAAACTGCTTTTGTTTTCCAGGTCGTTTCAGTTACTTTACTTGTTTTACACCAACTCACAACAATGTCGTCTCAAGCCTCCATTTATTCATTCATTCATTAACTTCCACTTATGTTGGATCAGAACTGAAATATTAACTATAAAATATACAAACATTAGACACAAAGTCAGTTTGTTGTTGTGTTCCAGGCTTAAATCAGCGATTCATTTTGACGAAGCTCTGTTGCGGCCTGTGCTATGATCACGTTACATTTAGCAGACACTTTGATCCAAAGGGATTTACAACAGAGGAAAACCATCAACCCAGAGTAAACGTGGAAAACTGAACTGGAAGTGCAGTTAACCGGTGGTTCAGGTGCAGCAGTCAGGTGAGAGTAGTTAAGACCACATTCAGGTGTGACCTAAGAAATTAAAGCCACAACAGTTTATGATGGGAGGTTCTCTTGGAAGAGAGTTTTCAAGAGAATGAAGATGCAGTTCCAGCTTAAAGAATCAAAGTCCACTGATCAAAGTATTTCTTTCCTGCCTAACGACACTCTTAGTGAAATGAGAAATCAGTCCTGAGGCAGTTAAGAATCAGCTTGGTAGTAAAACGTTTTGGATGTGACAGGCAAGTAGTTGTTCAACCAAAACTGCACCGACAAGCAGGCAGCTGTTAGATTTAAGGTCATGTGACCTTTGTTAGTAGTTTACCAGGCGTCTTGTGCAGCTGATGTCTTGGTTTTGTAGCGTTGTTGCTGCTTGGAGTCTTGACAAGACTCTTTGTACGTGTTTGCATGTTCTCCAGGTGTTGTACAGGCTTTCTCCAGCTATACGGGGGACTTCGGTTTGCAGAGCAGCACCAGCAGCAGCAGAGCAGCAGAGGCAGCAGCAGGCAGCAGAAGCAGCAGCAGCAGCAGCAGCAGCAGCAGCAGCAGCAGCAGCAGCAGCAGCGCAGCAGCAGCAGCACCAGCAGCAGCAGCAGCAGCAGCAGCAGCAGCAGCAGCAGCAGCAGCAGCAGCAGCACAGCACCACAGCAGCAGCAGCAGCAGCAGCAGCAGAAGCAGCAGCAGAGCAGCATCAGCAGCAGAGCAGCAGCCATCAGCAGCACAGGCAGCAGCAGCACAGCACCACCACAGCAGCAGCACCAGCAGCAGCAGCAGCAGCAGCACCAGCACCACAGAGCATCAGCGCTAAGCAGAAGCAGCAGAGAAGCAGCAGCAGCAGCACAGCACCA